>JAUPFT010000005.1:2663711-2921211 GCA_036936625.1 Parnassius smintheus behrii | reverse complement strand
TATTAAGATCATATCTCCTGGCTTATATTGTACTTTATTACATTTTTGATCATACTTAATTTTTCTTAAATTTTTACTTATTAACAAATTTTCCTTAGCATCCAACTGTGCTTTTTGTAAACGGTACTTTAACTCCTTAGGGTAATCATCGAAATTATACAGTGGGTCAACATGTGTTGATAAATTACTAGGAATATTACAAATTTTGCCGAAAACTAGTTCGTATGGAGTATATTTTGTTTTTGAATGAACGCTTGTATTGTAACAAAAACACCAAAAAGGAACCCATTCGCTCCAATCTGACTTGTTATTCACTACACACTATACACTGAATTCTGAGGTAAGCGCCTAAATGTTTATGTGTATTTTTAATGCCTCCTAAGGTTTCATGATGATAAGGCGTTGAATGGATTTTTTCTATATGTAGCAATTTGAAAACTTCGGACATAAGTGATGAGGTAAATTCGGTCCCCATGTCACTTAAGATTTTTCTTGGAATTCCATAACGCAAAATAAAATTATTAACGAAAGACCTAGCAACACTTTCACTATCCTTTCTAGGTAAAGGATAAGCCTTTACAAATTTGCTTAAATCACACTGGATTGTTAAAATATACTTATTATTATAGTTATCTATATCTAAAGGGCCCATAATATCTAAATTAACCTGTTCAAACGCTGAATTAGCAGTTGAAGTGATTGTCCGAGGATCTCTAATATTTCTGTTAGTATGCTTTTGAACTTGACAACTTTTACATTTGCGGACATAGTTCATGACGTCGTTGCTCATACCTGGCCAGAAATAATATTTTTTAATAATATTTAATTTTTCATTATTCAAATGTTTTTCGTTACTATTTCCTGGAAAACGCAACTCTATTATGTCATTGGGTCGTTTTAACAACTCTACAGTAGTAGGTTGATCAGGCCTACTAACTGGAGGCTGTTTGTCTATCTGTCCGGTGTCCGTTTGGGGCTCTAACTTTTTCCTTTGAGCTCTAGTTAAAACGGATACTACTTTTTCCTGCATTTCTTTCAAATCGCGTGACGTCACCGGGAGTCGACTTAACGCATCTGCAGCTGCGTTATTTCGCCCTGGGACGTATTCTACTTCGAAGTCGTATTCTTCAAGGTATAGTCGGAATTTTGTTAACGACTAGACGGGTCTTTTAAACCGAATAAGTAAACAAGGGGTCTATGGTCCGAAAAGATTTTAAATTTTCTGCCGTACAAGTAAGGCCTAAAGTGACGGACTGCCCACACGATAGCCAATAATTCTAATCCTATTATTGGATATCTAGTTTCTGCCGGGTTCAAACTCCTACTAGCGTAAGCGACAACCTTTCCATTACTATTTGAGAGTACGGCGCCTAAGCCTAACTTAGATGCGTCTGTCTGCAACTGAAATGTGTTATTTTCCGAAAAGTCGGGATAGTCCAACACTGGAGGGTTCGTTAAAGCAGATTTTAATGTAACAAACGAACTTTCGCAATCTTTGGTCCACTCAAATCTAATACCTTTTTTAGTTAATGCATTCAATGGGAACACAATATCAGTAAAACGTGGAATAAACCGACGATAATAGTTGGCGAACACGACGAGTCGTTTTACTTCGTCAGCAGAAGTCGGGCGTGCGTAATTACGTATGGTGTCAATTTTACTGGGATCTGGGAATATTCCGTCTTGAGTAATTTTATGACCTAAATAGACTATTTCTTTTCTTAAAAATTCGCACTTAATTGGGTTTAGTTTGAGATTAACTTTTCTTAATCGATTCAATACGCTAATGAGATTTTTGTTATGAATATCGATACTAGAACCGATTACGACGCAATCATCTAGGTATAAAAAACATTTTTCGTAATTTAGGCCTGCCATGGCTATAGTCATCAGCCGAGAAAAGACACTAGCACTTGTCTTGAGACCCATTGGGCACCGCTTCATTTGATACTGTTTTCCTGCCGTAAAAGTAGTGTACTTTCGTGACTCATTATCTAAAGAAATCTGATACATTTTATTTAATGTAAAAGAAGTATATTTACGGGAACTTGGATTTAAGGACAATTGATAATAAGATTGGGAGAGGTCTAATTTTGAAAAATAAATACTGCCTGACAATGAATCAAGTATCTCCGTTATATTGGGAAGCGGAAATTTGTCATCTTGAATTCGATCGTTTAATTTCCTGTAATCTATGACCAATCTCCATTTTCTTTCGTTATTTTTATCGACCTTTTTGGGTACTAAAAGTACTGGGCTTGACCATTCCGAAACGGTTTCCTCAATGATGTCGTTTTTTAACATTTCCTGAACTTGTTTTTCTATCTCACCTTTTAACGCCTGAGGAACCCTATAAGGCTTAGAATAAACTGGGGTCACGTTATCTTTTAAAACTATGCTATGTTCCATTAAGTTCGTAACTGATAACGAATCACCTGGTAAATGGAAAACATCTGCGTATTTGGCACAGATTTGTTCAATACTGAACCTTTCTTCCCTATTTAAATAACTCAAATCAAGTAAATCGAATAAAGTTTTTATTCGCTCAACAGTTTTTTCTTCGCTTTCGAGGTGGCATACCTCGAAGTTACTAATGGAATGGACATTGACCTTTGAAAAATCTATCTCAATATCCTCATTTCTCGTATTCAACACTCTAATAGGAATACTTTTATTTAATGGTTTAGCTAACATTCCTGCGATAAAAATCCCTTCCTCAATTTCTTGAGCTAAAATTACGCTATCTTCGCTTAACTCGTACGCCAAGCCATGCTCACTTTCGATCGCGCAATACCAACCTTACGCCCGCCAAGTAGTGATCGAATTAGATCAGAATTATGTAAACATGTCTACCTATGAAAAAACTATTTTTTCGTTTTAAACAAAACCAAAGACACTATACAATAGATATTAGTATCAAAGACAAAGATATGCTCTTTTATTTTAAACCATAACCTGGCAATGTTTCTTAGAAAAAAAAAAAAAAAAGAAATCACTCTGAACTTCCGGCGTTCCACGTGTCACTTTGATGAAGTTGCTCTGTCTTTTTTATAGAATTTTATGTTTGTGTCTGGACTAAAAACGAAAGTATTATACTTTTTACATTTCTTGTAATATAGTCAACACGTAGATATATAATTTGTGGTATAAAAAGTGAAAAGTAAATTGCCAAAAGTACTTCAAATTCCGAAAGGCCTGTTTTGTTGTTGTTATAAATGTGTTATTTTTCAAATTCTCATTTATTTTTAGTGTAAAATGTAAGTAAAAATAGTTTTCCTACATATTTTGAAATAACATGACGTTGTATTTATTTCAAATTCACACGAACATATTTTAGAAATATTGTTCGAAATGTCACAGATAAAATATTATTTTATTTTTTTTTTTAATTTTTTAATATTTTAATATTTTGGTATGAGTAACGAATGGAAACACATAAAACATTAAATATACATATTTCCAAACAATTTCATATAAATTTCTCCAAAAACAAAGGTGTAGAATTCAAATTAGTAGTAATTTTGTCACTAAAATTGAAGTTTATACTACTATTATGCTATACAGTGTAATTTATATACTTTATTACAATTTCTAGCAACCAAAAATAATTTTATTCGATAGTTTATACATTCAACAAGACTTCCTGTAAGTTTTATCCATAAATATTGTCTCAAAGTGAAAATATAGCAAAATTTGCAATATTGCAAAAAATTTCCTAACCTAGAAATTTTCCCGCCAAAAAGGTCCCGAGTGAACGGGAGTGTAACATGTCGCGCGCTGTCAGAGCGTAGAAGAGTGCAAGGAATATGTTTGATAACTTCGCAACGGGCGGATATGACGTGTCTATACCTATCACTCCATCTACCCATATTAAGACAAACTACGGAACCCTGGTTCGATAACTGTAAGGTTCGTGTTTCGTAGTTGATTATCGCATTATAACGCTTAAAAAAATTATCGCTCAATATACCGTTAGCAAAACAAGAGAGATTCTTAAAAACGTAAAATTTCTCTCTAAAAGTTATGCCATTACAAACTAAATCTAAGTAAATATAACCGTCTGAAATTAATTTACCACTAACGCCCTTAATTGTTATTTTATCATAATGTAACTCATTCAAATACTTCTAGTTATCGAGGAGCCACACATATTTCATAACACAAATGCTCGCGCCCGTATCTACTAAAAGACTTACCTTGCTATTATTACTTACATTTAAATCTACTACATTGTTTATGCTATAATTACAAACGAAATGATCACTAATTGTAGGGGCGAAAAAACTCACTATTCGGTGCAGATTAAGTGCGTTCCACGCTCACAATGTGCTCCAATTGTATCTGAGAAACGCGGGCGTTTACATTTGGGTGAGATGGGATGTACCAACCTCGGCCTCGCGAAGTACCCCGTTGGTACCTACCACGATTGAGCCCTCGAGAGTTACCCCTGTAAAATGTCCTGGAATTCGACCCGCTTTGCGCTCTCTGATGGTTATAATTAGTATTTGAGCGAGCGTTATTAGAGCCTCTTTTATTTCTATTAAACTGATTGTCACGACTGCGGTAAATGTTCAACACATGCTCGTTACGAGCTGATGATGTGCTCTCGTCCAGCGCGGTTTGAATCGCTTCTGGAAGAGACTGGAATTGTCGAGAGGCTATGATAATGCTCAAACGCGAATCTGATAATCCGTCTGCGAAACGTTTAATCGCAATTTCCTCGTTCAAAGGACGAAGTGTTTCGTATTTTTTGTCATCACCGTCAGCCTGTGCTATAGTCAAGTTGACGCACAACTGTTCTAACTCAGAGCCGAACTTATCAATAGACCTACGGCCTTGGCTTGCGCTATTAAGCTGCGATTGCAATGCTACCGCGGATTTCTTTTGAATTAAGTGAGTGCGCATATCTAAAACCAAACTACTCACGGACTCGTAGCTAGATTTTAACCTCAGCTTGGCGCTAGGGTTCAGTCTAGTTTTCAAAACGAAATCAATTAATTGTTTTTTGCCATTTTCGTTAAACATATCACTATACATCACAATACTATCTATCAGTTGAGTAGTAATATTTTCGTGGCCTGTCATTATTGGCAATAGGGCTATTGCCGTTTTTAAATCAAAGGCGCCCATGCTGGCTGAGTTATTGGAACTTTCTGTTTCACGAGACATTAAATTTAAAATATTACTGTACAAGATATGTATGTCGTCTATGCATCTATTAATAACCTGAAAATCATCGCTACTTATCTCAGAATTCTCTATTTTTAGTTTGATTTTAGACGAAATATACTCCAAACGACTGTACAGATTTTTCGCTTCACTAACTTTTTCTTTTGCTGTATCGGAACTCTCTCTACGTTTTGGTCCGATTTTCACTAGATAATCTCTAATTTCTTTTAAACTACTGTACACATTATTTAGTTCAGCCAGTGACATTGAAAAAATCGACAAATATAATTTGTAACAGTAAAGGGAAAGGAAACTATTATTACACACTATGTAAAAACACTTAAAAAATTATAATTTCACTTACTTGTTAAAATATCACGTACATACTAATTACAAGGGCGGGGCGATGGTGTTTGTGGATGTAACCATTTTTAGGGCGGCGCGAGCAAGCGGGAACAGCACTGCAAACAGGATGTGTGGCTGCATGGGGTCATCTTCTTGAAGCGGGCCGGGTATTACCCTGGACACCTCTTGATGTTGGGCTGGGTATTACCCTGGACTGCACTCTTGAGATCTTCTAGTTAGTTGTAGGGCGGGCGATGTTTTCAAGCGAGATTGCGTTGAGTTCTCGCCTCAGAGTTTTCACGGCACTCTTCCTGCATTTTTTCATCAGGTAATAGATAACTGCTGCAGCCAGTATAACCACGGATACAATCATGAGGGTTTGTATGATGTGGTTTGTGTGAGCGTCTTCTAGGCTTGTATTTGCGGATGCTGCACCATTTGCGTTTTGTGCTATGACTACTTCTTTCGACTGCGATTTTCCCATTTCGTACCTTTATTTCAAAATAGGGCGCTTCTTTTTTCTTTCTTCAGAATTTGTGCTTCTTTCTTCTATGTGGTTTTCTTCATTCTTCTGTAAGGTTTTCTTCTTTCTTCTATAAGGTTTTCTTCTTTCTTCCGAATTTGACCCTTTTTTGCACTGGTTTTTCACTTAGTGGGTAATTTCTTTGTTAGGATCCTGGCATCTTATCCTGGCAGGGTCGCCATGAGGCATGGTACATGTGGGGAAAAGAAAAGATACGTCTTCACCGTGTGTCGGTCGTTTATTGAGTCCCAAATACAATCATTTCTTATAAAATCTAACTTATGCTAAACGCGCTTGCGCAGCAGAGTCACACGGGACTCGCGCATGAAGTATAAAACTTCTAGGTAATGCACTACACCCTTAAGGATAATGAAAAAAAAAAACACTTCGTTTCCAGTAAAAGAAACTCCGGTTCCCTACCACACGAAACGCAGCAGCATTAAGCTATTATTTCATGCTGGTATTCTGTGACATGTGAAGAATGAGACCTGATATTATGGTGAAAGATTAATAAAATAACATTCTCAACGAAAAATCAAAGTAAAACCAAAATAGACTTACAATAAAATTTCGCATTCATTTTAAATAGGATTTTAAATGACTGCGGAAAACTTCATGTTGTTCAAATTATAACATGTTATCTAAATGCAAATTAGCTGGTCGCGGTTGATGAATTAATAAGCTCTAATTAGAGCGTTAACTGCTGTACCGCACTACATTGATTCATATATAATTTATAAATATAACAATGGAATTAATTGTACGGATTTTATCGCGGTTATTTTAGTTATTTTTAATTATTTTTACGTGTGAGAGCCATGCCACAGCTATATTATGGTTGTAGCACAAATGAGTCGGCTCGACTCGGAAAGGTCGAAAGAATTAGCAACTTTATGCAGCCGTGCTTCGTGTGGTGAGTGAAGATAACCGTCCGAAAGTCGTCAGAGGTTACAATGCATCTGCTTTTGATTCTTAATCTTGGATAAATATAGATGCCTATGGGCCTCTGTATCCACTTACCATCAGTTTAAAGTCTCGCTTCCAGAATTTTAAAAGTCTGTTTTCAAACACCGCTTGTTCTGAAAGAGCCGATTCCCGTTTCCCGCCTTCCTTTTGTACAAACGGAATATTTTCAAATAACTTTTCAATATTTCCTATTCACGTAACTTTCGACATTCAATCGAAAAAGTTGTTCTTTATTTTTTGATCGTCGCAATAATTGAAGGGAAAAGTTTAAACTTAACTGACTGCTGTTAAATTTTAGTTTTGACTGCTGTTAAATTTAAATTTTATTTTTAGCAGTCATAATTTTGTAGCTAATATGTAAAGATTTGGCTGTGGGTCACACTGTTGAAAACGTTTAAGAATAATTTTTGACATATTCTCTAAACTCATCGAAAAGATTATATGATCTTTCAGGGTAAAGTTCATATAATCTTCGTCTGTTTTTATGAATTTCGCTCATTAAATGTCTCGCCTCTGTCGCCAACCCATTAAATGCCTTGCAACTGTTACTGGAAAATATTTAATAATATTTAATACTCTAAATAATATAAATAGTCTGAAGTCTTTTTTAATTTCCTCCTTTTGTACCTATACCTATGGATATGAAACCAGTTGCCCACAATAATCTGAACAAAGTTTGTAAATTATTTCTTACTAATTTCTTGATTTTTACAACTGTAAAAATGTTATCAATACAAGTTGCACTACACCCTGCAATACGTGTAGCTTCAAAGAACAAATTATCAAATTGAATTATTTGAACAATGAGAAAAATTTAAAACTGATGGAAGAAGTTTTCAGGAGATTGTTATTAAAGTCTCCGCATACTCCAAGAGATTTATTCTGTTTATTAAGCTTAACCTTTATCTCGAACATGTGGATCTGTAAACACTGACGACAATGAGGTACTCAAGCTCAACACATGCCATTTCTACAGAGAGGCTCACAATATATTTATTTTCTTTACGTGATATGGATTTACTAGCTAATATTAAGGAGGAAGCACGCAATCTGGTATATCTATTGAAAAAACTGACCACCTGGTGATTACTTAAATTAAATATGGAGTTTTAATCTTAAGTAATGTAAATTATTAGTTAGTGTTAGTAAATTGAGTTAATATTTGAGTAAAAAGTTTCATGTCATTTTTATGCATGGTAGAGCCATGCTGCAATTATATTAGTAGTATAATCGTAGCACGAATAGGTCGGCTCGACCGGGGAAGGACCACACTCTCACAGAAAACCAGCGTGAAATAGTAGCTTAATGCTGCTGTGTTTCGTATGGTGAGTGTAGAGAACCGGAGACCCTTTTTACTGGAAACGAAGCATTCCATCTTTGTCCTCACGGGTGACAACGAATCTGCATTTTGATTTGTAATCGAGGATAGATTATATAGGCTATTGGCTACATAGGATGTCTATGGGCCGCAGCAACCACTTACCATCAGGTGAATTGTGTGCTCGTTTGTCACCCTATCCTATAAAAAAAAATGTATGTAGTGTATTCTACTGATTGACAGATCTAAACTATTTGATTTATGTATGCGCTATTAAATGTATCCTGCCATAGTACTTAGTTAGCCGCTTATGTATGTCAATTGATTTCATGTTTAAATGAGTGTGTATAATTTCCAACTTTTTGGTGCCGAAACCTGGGTGAATATTGGAACTAGTGGTAAGAATAATACAAAAGTAAATGAAATTGGACTTTTGAACTGTGGGTAAAATAAACTTTTTAAATATCAGTAAATTAGAAAACTGTATTAGAATAATACTTGGACTTGAAAAATATCGTGATTACATTCTGTGTACTTAAAAAATCTGTGTACATAAAAAGACTTGCGAAAATATTCTATTATATACAATTAAAAAATTCTCAAAGCTTTGTGTACTAGTAAAAATTATTAAAATTATGTTATACTTCACAAGCGACAAAACATGGTACTGTTTCGTGTCTTCCAGTGTGTTTACTTCTTGCATGTCTTACCAGGTCGTCATTCTATATTTGAGATGACCGCCTGCATTTTGCTTATCAATAGGTGGCTCGAAAACCTTTCGTCTCTATCGGTTTTAAAATTTTTGCGTTAAATATAACGTTTTAATTGTTTAAGACTAACAAAGGTTCGAAAATAAACATGTCACATTCCTGATTTGATAAAATTGAGATTTATATTGAAAGCTTTTACATAATAGGGTTTGTGTGTAATCTAGTGTAAAGGTAAAAAGGTCGAAGAATAATTCTTGGATAAAAGCTATTGCT
Source organism: Parnassius smintheus behrii (assembly GCA_036936625.1). Classification (NCBI taxonomy): domain Eukaryota; kingdom Metazoa; phylum Arthropoda; class Insecta; order Lepidoptera; family Papilionidae; genus Parnassius; species Parnassius smintheus. Next base: position 2,911,907 of record JAUPFT010000005.1, on the reverse strand, counting down.
CTTTTGTTCTTAATGGATTCGTTAAAAGATATATGTAGCTTTTAATAATATATTGCCATAAAGTGGATTCACAATTTGTGTGATTACATTACCAACAAAAAGTGAACATTTTAAAACGTTTTAAATACATTACAAAGTATTCATACTTTATATAATATAATTTCCAATGTTAGAAAAGAAAAAAGATGACGAACATTTTATTGATAAAAGTTAACTATAGTTAAGTCTCTAAAATAAATTTAATTTTTCATGAATGTTAAGTTGCATTAAGGCACTAGACAGCTCTTGTTTTATGCAATTAAGCTAATCCATGATTTATATTTCGAGTATGGTCGTGTGTCATCTCTATGTTTGGAATGTGAAAGCTTGGTAAATAAATATTTGTTCTATTATTATGTGAAACGTCAAAATCATGTCCATTCGCTTTAGTCGTATTATAGTGTCTAAAATAATCGTTAGCAAAGTATGAAGTTTTATTCCATGTGTTTGCTTTATTGTGTGTAATATTTCTTTATATTCATTGGTATAATGAAATGGTACATGAGTGAGGTGAAACGCAAAGTATAATATATCGGATGAAGTGAGCTTGCACTTTGTATTGTCGGTAATACCAGCGTAGAAACAATATCTCTGTGATTCCATGCAAAAGGGTGATTTAGTCATAAGCTTGCTATTTATAGAATTTCAAATGGTAAAACATAAATTTTATTTACTCTGAAATAAATGACAATTTATTTGCGAGTAAAATTTACTGCTATATGGTTTTTGGCGTGGCTCAACTATGTTATGGTTGGAACACAAATGGGTCTGCTCGACCGAGGTAAAACCAAGCTCTCATGGAATACTAGCATAAAATAGCAGCTAAATGATGCTCTATTTAGTTTTGTGAGTGTAGAGATCCGGATACCCTTTTTACTAGAAACGAGTCATTTCATCTTAGTCCACAGGGGTGACAGTGCTTCTGCATTTCAATTCTTAAAAGTAAAGTTAAAGTTTACGTTAAATTTAAGCTATAGCCTTTAAATGTCCCGTGCTGGGCACAGGCGTCCACTCATTTCTGAGAGGGTTTTAGGGCCGCGCCGCGTTCCCCAATACGCGTGGGCGAACATCACATGTCTCCGAAATATGTTTTTTTTTCTTATATATCAGACATGAAGGTTCAGGTAGTTTTCCTTACTGCCAAGCACTTTGTACTCAGTACTTAATTGCAGTTAACAATTTCATTAGTGCTCGAGGGGATCAAACCCGGGTTGCTCGCATAGTACAAAATTTACAGCGAGTGCTTAGCATCTGAGCCTACCAACGGTCACTCTTTTGATTCTGAATGGAGGATCAATGTAGATATCTATGAGCCACAACACCCACTTATTATCAGGTGGACTGCATGCTCATTTGTCAACCGTATTCTAATAAAAATAACCGGCCAAGAGCGTGTCGGGCCACGCTCAGTGTAGGGTTTCGTAGAGTTTTCCCGTCCGTCACAATAAGTGTTCCCACTTATGAGTTTAAAGGTGAGTATCCATTATGTTCGCGCTACAGCAGCGCTCCGCGCTCCTGCAACTGCTCCCGGTAGTGGGTACTGTTGTTTCCATCCAAGTTCAAAATGATTTTCCTAGAAAGTCCTTATAAAGTTCTACTTTTCAGATTTTTCTCATATTTCTAAACTTATGGTTCAAAAGTTAGAGGGGGGGGGGGACACATTGTTTTTTACTTTTGGAGCGATTATTTCCGAAATTATTGACAGTCATTATCAAAAAATCATATTAGTAAACCCCATTTTTAAATACCTTTCCAACAATATATAACACGTTAGGGTTGAAATTAAAAAAAAATCACTTCCAACTTTACATATAGGGGGGCTACCCTAATAAAACATTTTTTTACAATTTTTATTTTACCACTTTGTCGGCGTGATTTATACACATATTGGTACCAAATTTCAGCTTTCTTGTGCTAACGGACACAGAGATTAAGAGAGGACGGACAGACGGACAGACAAACATGGCGAAACTATAAGGGTTCCTATTTGACTACGGAACCCTTAAAAGAAGCCAGGCGCAGTAAGGAATATAATATAATATAATGGATAATAAAAATGATAATAAGGGAAAAAATAAATGCAGTAAGGGATGCTTATTGTTAGCAAATATTTAGCGACATAGATAATATGTAATGCTTTATATATTATGTAATTATGCTTGCCTGCGTGTTGTCTCTTTCGAACATTTGCATTTTCAGATTTTTTGTACTTTCCCGTAAAATATTTCAATTAAGTAGAAATTATATTGAACTTAGATTATATAACCAATTACGACAATACGTAATATTTTTGGTGCAGTAGTTAGACTTGAAAAACTATGATGAGTGAATTTAATAATAAAAAGACGTGTGGCACTCGGGGACTGCCGCGGTAAAGCTATTGCATAGCATTTTGTATCAACTTATGCAATTATTTATGTAGTATTTCTTTTTATTTGATATTAATTCAAGTTACACTTTTTGAGCGTGGTGACCGATAAGAAAACATTTTTTTTTATTTTATTTAATAAATAAATAATCAATGCACTTTGTTCATTCATATTCAAAACACTTTATACACAAAATTACAAGTACAGCTATTCACTGTTGTACATAAATACCTATACACCTGTATACTTTCTCATAAACAGCTGCTTATGTATTCGTCCGATTTCGGAGCAGCTCGTCTCGATTCGTGTGAGCTTCGTAGAGTCGTACAATACGTCTAGTTGCACGCACACAAACACCGTATCGAAGACTGCCGAAAAGAAACGACGTTAGACAATGCACGGCCTTCAAGCCATACCTACGTGCCCGTCGGAGTGGGGAGCGGAATTTCTGGATTCGGTCCCCGCGCTCAAGGCCCGCGATAGAAGCTATGCAATAGCTTAAAAATTCGGAATACGGGAAATGCAGAACCCATAAAAATTTCACGAATATTTTTATAGTCATAGCAATGCATAGTTACAACTGCTTTTAGGAGATGGTCCTATTTTGTGAATATATGGTATTATTTAAAAAAATAATGTGTTATTAGTATATGTATTTGGATCATTCAGATTATTTTAACATATCGATCAGTGAATTTGTATAAGAAAAACATTTTTTCTTAGTTTTACTTACTTCACTGCTAGTCACTGTCACTGCCAGTCGCGCAAAAGCTGGTATAGCTTTGCGAAAATTTGTGTCTTTATAAGTAATGTAGGGCTGTATCAATTTCAATAAATTATCCAAGGTTGACACGTTCATTCGAGAATGTCCGAAGAACTTTAGCGGGTGGTCCCTTAGTTCCCTATATAGTGTATAAAGTTTTCCTTTTATCAGTCTTTTACTATATATGTGCACCCAATATTTACGTTTCCGCGGTCGTTTTGTGAGTGTATGTGTAACTAGTACGCTTCAAACAGCACAATCAGTAATTTTAATACTGAAAAAGAGTTGACGATGACCTTTATGTGCGTCGCGTCTTTTTTATTTTAAAGCGGACTTGTATGTTTGAGACAAGCCTGTCCCAAAACTATGGTGACTCTAGTCTGCGCTCAGCTTAAAAGGCAACGGTGCGACATTTTGCTAAACAATCGTAATGAAAAGGTATCTATTTGTTCTTGCGTAAGATGAAATAGTCTAATAATTAAAAATGATATATCTCTGATAAAATGATATATGTAATAAATATAAAATGCAAAAATTTACGAGTAATAAGTGGTCAGTATGTATGGATTACAGGCCTGATGATATATAAGGATCTACCTCAAGGTTGGTCCCATTACAACTTTCAGAAAATTTTAAATTATGACATAATATTTTTTATTTCTGCCCATACGGATGAAAAATGATGAATGAAATTTTGCTTAGTCGACATTAAAGGCTCAAATAACAAAATTGAAAGCGTAAAAACAGATTCATAAAACAATAAAGAATAAACTTAATTTATCCTGGTAGAGTCATGCTGCAGCCAAATTATAATTGTAGCACGAATGGGTCGGCTCGACTGGGAAAGAACCACGCTATCACAAAATACAAGCGTAAAATAAAAGCTTTTTGCTGCTGAGTTTCGTATGCTTAGCCCTTTTATTGGTATTGAAGTTTCCCATCTTAGTCCTCAGGGATGACAACGCATCTGCATTTTGATTCTTAATGGAGGAAGGATGTCTATGGGCCACAGCAACGACTTGCCATCAGGTAGAGAAGATGCTCGTTTGTCACCCTTATTCTATAAATAATAAATAAATAATAACTTAAGTCGTTTCTAAGATAAACATAGTGTATTGAGGAATTGACGTCCCTTTTCTTTAATTTTTATATTTTCTTTTCTTTGTATTTGTTCTTTTACTATTGTAGTAACTACATTTGTCTACCCACCTGCTAAGCGCTGCAACTTGGCAATTGCATACAAGGGACATCCTGTATGCATTTGCCGTATAAACAAGAACAGGTTCTTGTATAGGCAGCAAATTAATCCTTTTACAAAACATCTTTATCGTGTTCATGTTTACTGTGAATACTGATGTTCTTAACAACATAATTTGTGTGGAGAGGCGAACCGTGTGTCAAATAGAGTACTCAGATGACGGAAACTGCACTTCAAAAGGAACTTTATGTGTTTAGTTTGGGAAATTGGTTACATTGTGCTGCCTTAGTTTAAGGAAGACTCGAGTATCTGCATGAACACACATGCACGTTTAAGATGTAATGGAAATTCCTATAGCTTACCTTCATTTAATACTTCTTTTAATAGTCAAATGATCTTTTTTATATTAATATTTATGCGTAACCTAGCTATATTATGGTTACAGTGCGATATATTGGCTTGACTGAGGAACCACCACACTCTCACAGAGTACCAGCTTAAAATAACAGCTCAATGCTGCCATGTTTCGTATGGCGAGTTTAGAGAACCGAACTCTTTTTACTGGAAACGAAGCATTCGTCAAAATATAACTTTTTTAAAAATACATTGATGTCTCAAATTAAAAAAAAGTTCTACGTGTAATAAGCTTCGCAAGCATGACTACCACTTATGTACAGATACGTAAGACGTGGTAGAGTCATGTTGCAACTTTCTTATGGTTTTAGTACTAAAGGTTTACGCTCTCACATATTACCTGCGTAAAGTAGCAGTTTACTGCTACTGTGTTTCGTTTGGTGATTGTACAAATCCGTAGGCTCTTTAAAATGAATGTGAGGCATTCCATCTTAGTCCTCAGTAGTGGCAATGAATCGACATTTTGATTCTTAATCGAAGATAGATGTAAACCTCAATGTGTTAGAGCATCCACTAAAATCAGTGGGAATGTGTGTGTTTGTCACCCTTATTGTATAAAAGAAATGTAATTCTTCCTTTAGAAAGTCTTTGTGTTAATTTCCCCTGTAAATAATTCTTTTAAATCAAACCTCCATCTGTTTCAGTATAATTTTTTTCCGCGTAAATACAGTGAAAATAAATCATAATATCCTGTCTAGTGGCTTCGTGAGAGAAACCATCATCACATGTTATCCCATGGGTGTAGAGAGAGTCGAAGATAGAGGTTTTATATTTTCGTATAAATCTCATGTTACAAACAAACTTAAAGGTCACTTGATGGTACGTAGCTACTGTAGTCTATAAATAACTGCCTTTAACTTCAAGCAACGAAGGCTACAGATGCTTTATGACTTCTGAGGGCTAAAATAAAATTCCTCACAGCTAAGAATCTATACCGACTCTTTGCACTCTTTAGACGGAAATACAGCAGTACAAGCACTGCTATTTGACAACAGAAATAGGTACTATTCAGTTTGATTCCTAGTTAGATAAGGAGATCTACCTACTAGTAAGTTTCTTTTTTACCTGAGCGATTTTCTAAACTGCCCATTTGATCAAGCACTAGTGCCCGCCGCGGTGCCCCAATGCGTGTAGGCGAATTTCACATGTCTTTGAAGTGTTTTATTTTCTTATTTCTTGGACGTGCCGGTTTCCTCAGGATGTTTTCCTTTACCGCCGAGCACGTGGTAAATCAGCAATTAAAATTGCGCTTATCAAGTTCATAGGTACGGGCCTGGAATGAAAATGCAAAAATCGCTACTAAGGCTTGCTTATTAACAAAATATTTCTTCTAAAATGACTAAGCAATAAAATTAACTGTTTATTAGAAAGTCAAAGAATGTTTAAAAATAAATGAAGAAACCAAATAAAAAATTATTTGGTTTCTTTTTTCGTTTACAATTTAACATTTTCTGTCTAAAGAGACAGAAAATGTTAAATAAGTTACAATGGATAATTTTTCTTCTTCATCTTCTTTGCCAGCCACTACAATCTCACTCGTGAGTAAAATCTGCCGTAGGGAGGGCTTACAATATAATATGATATGGTAGAATATTTTAATTCAATGAAGATAATAATACAGTAATTATTTAAAGTATTTTTATTTATAACTGGTCCAGAAAACACCTCTGTCCAAGGAAGAACCAGCACGAAAACCAGCGCGTTAATTTTTTAGACTTATATAATTTTACAATTAATATTACGAATTGTAATAAAACCAGCTGATGGCGATTTACCATGTAGTGGCGGTGTTAGAATTTCCACTAACCCATATTATCCTGTGGATTACGTAAGAGGAGACGAAGGGAAACAAATAAAGATATGAGCAGCAGCGTTTTCGTAATAACGACTCAAAATTAAAATAAAAAGTGAGGATGGCAACCCGTTTGCCAAGCTGAGCAACTATGGCAAATATTCCCCCTACGAGGCAATCTATGAAGGAGGCCTGGGTTCGGTCTACTTTAAAAGACTGTAGTGGAAATGGTGGCGATCACCTTCCCAGGGGTTATAATCTGCCTCTTTCGTCAGATTAACAGGCAGATTCACAACAGCCAAAGGTCAACCTTTGGCGGTATGATGGATTATTTTATGCTTTTACCACATAGCTTACTATTTTTAATGCAGACATTAATAAAAAGTGAAATCAACACATTTAAAATGTATAAACATTTACAAAGGTATACTGACTGCTTCTGGCTTACTGAGACCCAATTCTCTCAAGTCCCAAATTTAGTGAATGAAGTTTCGTCTGCCTTTACAAAGAACACAAAAATTAAAACATCAAAAAGTAAAAACCGATATCAAAGAACTTAAAAAATTAAAAAAAATATTTTTAATAAAATGTTTTGTTGTACTCAAAGTGTAAAGTTATTTTATTCTTGTTAGTTGCTTGACTTCTGTTTTTAATTTTTATTCAAAGTTATCTTTTTTAACATTTCGCCTGCGAAAAGGAGTAACACAAATCTAAATAGATCCATTAAAAACTTCATTCCCTTTTCTGCCACTCTTTTTATTATTAAGAAAATCACCAGTTCACAATTATTGACGAGGATAATAAATTAAGAAAAGGTTATTCCTAAAAATGATTTCCACGTATTATCTTCTTAAGTTGGTACTATATTAGCAAATCGAAGAATTAAAGTCCCAGAATTCAGAAGATGATGTGATAATCATTTTTTATCTTAGTTATCTGTACATAGTCTGTTTTTAATTTTTACTACACGCTTAGTTTGACCATTTTGAGTGGATTGAGGAATATCACAATGCAGGTAGCAACAGTAGTAATGAATTTATACGTGATAAATCCATGCTGTAGCTATATTAGTAGGAAAGTACCACGCTCTCACAGAGTTCCAGCGTAAAATAGTAGCTTAACTCTGCTATGTTCCGTGTGGTGAGTGTAAAGAACCGGAGACTCCTTTTACTGGAAACGAGGATTTCCGCCTTAGTGCTTACGGGTTACAACGCATCTGCATTTTGATTAATAGTTGATGATATATATAAATTTATATGGGTCATAGTAACTACTTATGATTGTGTGCTCGTTTGTCACCCTTAACCCATAAAAACGGGAAGCCCTCGTAAAAGTAATATTAAAATTTTGAACCCTATTTATATACCTACTTTTAGTCATCGAATTATTTCTACAATTTTGAATCACCCTTAAGGTAAAGTCTATTAAACAAAAAAAAGCGTCATTCAAATCTGTTCAGAATCGCTGAAGGTATCGCGTAAAGTCCTTATAAAAATATAGTTCATGACTGGTATTAGGAATTAAATTTTATTTATGAATTAATCGTATATGTTGTCTTTTATTGCTATAGTTTTCATTTTATTTAATCAAAAATTCATCGTGAAAAACAAATGTTATTTTGAATATCTCTTAAATGTAATGAAATCAAAACTCCTGATTTTTTAACGTAAAAGAAACGGCGGTCACAAAGTTCAAAGTTCTCATTAAACATACACTAAACATTACTACTACACATACACTATACATTCTAATCCATGAAGAAAGATGATGCAGGGCCCAACTAAACAAACAACGTAAAAGGTTTGCTATATCTGAATGACCGCGACGCTGAACCTATATTCTGAAACTATATTACGTAATGAGGTGAAAAGCGAAAGCAACGAATAAATTTATGGAAAGCGAGACGTATCGTTTCCCGTAGACGCTAACATAATAGTGTCCGTTCGTTGAACCGCCTACCACAAAGTGACTGACCTAATTCACAAATAGGTCAAGTTTGACTAATGCACTAACGCCCATTTTTTATGTTCAAACATTAATTAATAAAAAATGAAAGAAACACTATGAATTAAGTCATATATTAAAACTTGTTAGGTGTGACCGTCGAGATTCAGCTGCTATTTTCAATTACACCATTATCGAAATTCACGAATCGAATATTTCCATTTGAGTACCATATATATTATAACACTATTTATATGTACACGCATATATATATAATATCCAGGTTTATGATATAACCTGGTTTTTGATCCAAAGCTTAGGCTTTGAGATCAAGAACCGGAAGAATACAAAATTATTGCTTTATGTTATCATAAACCTGAATAAATCTGTTTATTGATCAAAAATAAACCTATTCTTTTTATATAGGAACACCTTCGTCGCATATTGACCAGCACCAATCACCCCATGGCGGCCCCTAATCGAGAGAACAACTACTTCCTCATCTCCTCATCAGGTAAAGCGCACTAGTAAACATGGCGCGCCTCGCTCCTCGGCCCTCAAGCACTTAGAAGCACTAGCCTTCCTGAACCTAGCGGCGGATCTGGTCTATGGCTCCACCGTCAACCAAGATTCGACTGCTGAGGGTAGGGAGAGCGGCAGCTCTCAATACCGACACTCTCTCCCCGCGGCCTCACCACCACAGCATCAACGGTGCGGCCCCTAACACTGTGACTTTGTTAGCTAGGTTTACGAATTTATTACCAATTTTTGCTTAAAATTTCAAGGCAGTAGACTTAACACAAGTTATTTCACTATTAATCAAATCACTGAAATCTAAATGTAATGTTTACATGATCTCTTCGAACAAGCGGTCCTATCTAGCGTAGTGAATGTTGAAGGCAGGATAATAAATTATTTGGGCAATAAAATAATATTTATATTGTGTTTTTTTTTTTAATTTTAGGTGGTTATAGTTATACCATTCTGTACCTATATGCACTAAATTTAAAAAAGATCAAAAACATATCAACTGTACGCAATAAAGAATTAGGAACGCCACTACAATACACGACCCAAATTATGAGTATGAACATTATTGCATTTAGGGATAACACATTTTCAAAATGCATAATTTTTTATGAAAAATAAAGTAACTTACAAAATGTTACTCCACCAGATAATATGTGGTTACTGCAAATATATGTACTACTGCGAATGTAAGACTTAAACCTTGATGTTCTTAGTTTAATCTTAATTTGAAAAAGTCGAATTCTTATTACTTACTTATGACCCGACTGTCAGAAAGAGAGTAATGCTGTTTGAGGGTTTATGTGTAGTATGTATGTATATATTAGGGGGGAGGCATTGGCCGTTAGTTTGGACATTGCGAAGGCCTTCGATCGGGTTTGGCACAAAGCGCTTCTTTCGAAGCTCCCTTCCTATGGGCTTCCCGAGAAATTGTGCGATTGGATCACCAGCTTTCTTGCAGATCGGAGCATCAAGGTCGTTGTAGACGGTGCAAGCTCCGATTGCAAGCCTATTAATGCTGGTGTTCCACAGGGCTGCGTGCTATCGCCAACGCTGTTTCTTCTGCATATCAATGATATGTTGCATACCCGTAACATTCATTGCTATGCAGATGACAGCACTGGTGATGCTCTTTACACCGGCCGAGCCAATATTTCTCGGGAAAACGTCTCCGAGTGCCGGGACAAACTTGTGTCTGAAGTCGAGTCTTTGCTGAACAGAGTCTCGGATTGGGGACGACTAAATCTAGTCCAGTTTAACCCCCAGAAGACACAAGTTTGCGCGTTAACCGCTAAAAAGAACCCCTTTGTCGTATCCCCTCAGTTTCAAGGCACTCCCCTTGTTGCCTCAGCCAGTATCGGAATCCTCGGCGTCGACATATCGAGTGACGTGCAGTTTCGTGGTCACTTGGAAGGGAAGGCCAAATTGGCCTCTAAAAAGCTTGGCGTGCTCAGCAGAGCGGGGCAGTATTTCATGCCGGCACACCGCCTGCAACTTTACAAGGCGCAGGTTCGACCGCACATGGAATACTGTTCCCATCTCTGGGCTGGGGCTCCCCAGTACCAGCTCCTTCCACTTGACCGCATCCAGCGCAGAGCGGCTCGAATCGTCGACGACCGAGTGCTTTCCGATCGGCTCGATTCACTGGCGTTGCGAAGAGATGTTGCATCTCTTTGCGTATTTTATCGCATCTATCACGGGGAGTGCTCTGAGGAATTGTTCGGATTAATCCCAGCCGCCAAATTTCGTGAACGCACGACACGGCAAACGTCCCGATACCATCCACACCATCTGGATGCTTGGCGGTCCACCACTGTACGTTTCACAAGGAGCTTTCTTCCACGTACAACCTCTCTGTGGAATAGTTTATCACCGGCGATTTTTCCGGACCGATACGACCTGGGGACCTTTAAGAAAAGAGCTTACTCCTTTCTAAAGGGCCGGCAACGCACCCGCAATTCTCCTGGTGTTGCGGTTGATCATGGGCGGCGGTAGTCACTTAACATCAGGTGAGCCGCATGCTCGTTTGCCCCCTCTTCTATAAAAAAAAAAAAAAAAAAAAAAAAATATATTATGTACGTATACCTATTTCTTTGTTACATTCTGTAGTCCAAACGCCTTGATGGATTTTAACATAACCGTATGTAGTGTATTAGATGCGTTTTTTTAGTTAACTTTTTATACGCAGTCGATTTTTTTTATCAATGCTTTAACCATTAACCAGCTTTAATTAACTACCTTTCTTCGTATATCTAAAATATCTTCGGTTTAAAATTTGCAGACAATATTTAAAGCATTTGCTGCTACCCGATGAATATGAAAATCAGCATAATTATGTAACTTCGATGACAATGTATTAGCAACGTTTTCAAATGTTTGATTTTGCATATTATTTAAAACTTATTTTATAATATTAGCCTGCAATAAATTAGAACAATAATTCTTTATATAAAACCTACTTAACTGTTTGCCCATAGGCAGGCTTAACGAGCACGGCATTTTTCGATCCCTAACTCGATCCCAGAAGACCCATTCGTTTTAAGAAATTTAGGAACAAATATTCTTTTCATCAAAATCATGTTAAAAAAATTATCAATTTTGTTTAACTCCGTTGTTGTTCAACTGTTTTTTTTTAAGATAATGTTCACCCTTACTGTACATAAAAACACAGTAAACTTAACGGTAAGTTATTGTACGTGGTAGAGCCACGATGTAGCCGTATTATGGTTGTAACATAAATGGGTCGGCTCGACTGGGGAAGGACCACATTCTCACAGAATGGTAGTGTAAAATAGCAGCTTAATGCTGCTGAGTTTTGTATGGTGAGTGTAGATAATTTCAGACCCGTTTTCCTGCAATCGAGGTATTCCATCTTAGTTCTCAAGGGTGACAACACATTTGCATTTTGATTCTTAATCGAGTTTAAATTATATATCTATGGGCCACAGCAACCATTTCCCATCAGGTGGACTGTATGCTCGATTGTCACCATTATCCTAAAAAAAGTTGATGCTGCGGTTCACAGACATCTTTATCTATTATGGATAAAAAATTAAAATGCGGATATTTTGTCAATCCTACGTACTAAGATAGAACGCCTCGTTACCAGTAGAAAGGTTTTCCGGTTCTCTACACTCACGTTACGAAACACAACAGCAACATGGTTCTACCACGTAAATTATTCTTATCACAACGACAACAGTTTAGGGTATCATACGTCAACATAAATAACAATTTATATAATAAAATATTAAAGTAAGTTAAAATAAAAATGATAACATATATACGTCCCAATGTTAGGCACATATCTCTTCTCACTTCTGAGAAGGAGCAATTAGTCCAACGCGCTGCTCCAGCGCGTAGTTGCTTCAGTATACAATTTACCGTATGGTGACGGTGTATGAATATCCACTACCCCATAGCATCCCGTGGCTGTCGTAAGAGGCGACAGAGTGAAATAAATCAGGAGATGACCAGCAGCGTCTTTCTAATACCAACTTGAAATAAACCACCACCAAGCACATCGTAAATCAGCACTCAACATTACAATAATTAGCAATTTCATTAATGTTGGGATTCTGAACCAGATTGCTCGCGTTAAAAATCAAAGAACATACTATTTATATGTAATGTTTATTTTATAGGTAGTAAATCAGTGGCATTTTAATAAGTTATTTTAATTAATGAACTTATCCAAAACGCCTACACGATACAGAAAAAAATCATAATGGTAACTTGTCCTAAACGAAATAATATAAAATAAAAACGCACTTAATGTATATACGTATTTCTCTTTAACACATATAATTCACAAGACAACTCATTATATAAACATACTTAAAATATCAATGTTATTAAAATAAATAGATTTAATTAATTAAAATAACTTTTCCTTATTTATTCGCATAATATTGTTTTATTTTTGTATTTCCGACGTGACATCGGGTGTTTTTGCGGCATTTAGTTCCCTTATAACTACGGGTAGGGAAGGTAGGAAATATAAAAATAACAAATATAAAGCGATAGAAACCGTAAAAATGTTTTCATTCAACTTATAGTGTTTTGATACACTTGAGATATAAATGACGGTTTTTGATGTTGAGTAATATTTTTTTTTTATATTCACCTTGTCGATTCTTTTTTGTACTTTTGCCAGTGTCATGTATAATTAATAGAAACAGGCGTTACTTTGCGAAAATCCATTACTGCAGAGTCTACTTCACCTGAGAATGCCACGTGTAGAGGCGAAACACTACTACTACTGTACTGCAAAGTGGGTACTGAAAAGTGGGTACTGCAAAGTGTTCAAAACGTCGGGAATAAGTAAGTAACTAGTTTCATTTAAATTGTTCAAAAACTTTTTCACTACATATTGATGTGTCACGCTGTGAAGTTTGTGAGAGATTTTAAAGGCGGTATGAGCCAGCAGATATTCGATGACGATAGTATCTCAAGCCACCTAAGCAGGCATAATATTATCTTGAGGATATAATATCATCACTATCGTAGCACCTGCTTCATCATTTTCGCTAATAATTCACATGCACAGCAACATATTGATAATACCGAACCGCAACAGTTAACGTATCGAAATCTTCTTCAAATCATTATTTTAACATTCATACAGGAGCAGGAATCAATCACAAATCAAGTTATATATAGGATAGAATAAGATGACAAACAAGCACACAGTCCACGTGATGATAAGTGCTTGCTGCGGTCCATTGATATCCGTCCTCGATTACGAATTGAAATGCAGATGCGTTATCCACCCGTGATCATTTGGATGTCTCTGCAGATGGAATACCCCGTTTCCGCTAAAAAAGGGTCTACTAAGGGTTATAGTGTTAGTTTTACTAACGTAAATTAATTAACGAGGTACTTAACAGTAACTTGTTCTCATTTTTATAAAAATAATATTGTGAAATAATTTAACTTAATTTGTTAAACAAGGTTTATATAACTCAAAATTTAGGATATGACAAATTATTGATAGAAAACTTAGTACAAAAAGAAAACTTTTGGGAAATCCAAATGTGCATGTCTTAAGCGCTCATGTACGTCAATTTAAACACACACAAGTTTTCCCAAATGACCTTGTTACAATTACTTCTAATTTTCCAGTAATTCTATGTCAAACGTTTATAAAAAAGTTTGAAAAATCCAGAAGTGCACAACTCATACGACTGTGAAAAAATTTAGAACAAAATCTCAATATTTTTATTGAAAAGATTTATCTTTTATTTTACTGTTATAACAATTAATATTTTACTGTTATTACAATAAAATATTATTAAGATTCAAAAAATATATTATTGTTAAATGAAAAAACTTTTTACAGAACTATATTAAAACGATCAGAAATCAACTTTATTATTACTGTTACGATCTTGAGGTTCGGGACAATAAAAATTGCTGATAAAATTACCTAAATTAACACTTTAATTTTCTTTACACAAATTGAAACTTAAAACACTAATAATTAATCACACTAATTCACTTTATTTCTCTCCGAAGCTTCGCTGGTCTCGCCGAATTCAATACTTCCCCGATCGCACCTTGCAGCGCCTATGAATACACATTAGTACCGAATCATCCAGAACATTCAAGTAAATACGCGCACCAATCGACAAAGCGCCGAAAGTTCTAGAGTCAGCTTCCAGAAGCTTAGTTCTTCATTTCGACAACAGATGACGCTGTCGGTTGAAAGATTAGTGATGTCATTTTCTGGAAAGCTCTCCCCACGCTTCGTTACCCGACACTAGATGGCGCTAGTGCTTGATGAGAGAGCAGATGTCAACTTAGCCACGCAACACTGCCCCCTCCTAAGACATGCTCGTCCCGAGCATTATCGGCCCCATAATAACGCGCCAGGCAATCCACATGGACGATCTTAGGAGTCCCTTCTAAGATTTCAATCGTAATATGACACCTGTTGGGAGTATTTTGTGCGGAACCACTACCTTCACTCGCTAAGGGAGGATTATCGTCATTTCGCAAATAATTTTCGTCATTTACAAGAGGTGGTATACCTTCGTCCCGGATTTGAGGTTTATGGAAATCACCGGAACCCATTTGTTCTTCCCCGTGATTTACTAAAGCAGCACGAATTTCATCAATATTTATTCATAATCATCAGACTCTACTTTCTCCTCCGATAAAAGTCCACCTTCCAATATTGCTAAAAGGTCTTCAATCTCATTATCTTTTATTTTTATTTTTTCCATGCTCCAAAAGTGAGGGAAAACATATAACAATCACATAACATACAAGCCTACTATAATAGCGAAAATGTACAAACGGGACCTACTAACTGCATAATGTATCGTTTTTGATACAAATGAAATTATCATATTTTTATTAAACTCCAGTAAAATTCACTTGAAATATGTTTTTAACAGTGAAACAATACTATTACCTGTATTTTTAATATTTTTTCGGGTCAGCTTTTGTGTTAAAATCACTCCAAAATAAATCAATAAAAAGTTATAATTCCACGAAAAAGGTTATGACAGACAGGAAAAAAGTTTTCATAGTTACCGCCAAATTATTTAGGAAATTGTCATCGATTACTTAAACATTCTAAAAGATGATTAGGCAAAGGACATATTTAACATACAGCATAGTTGTATGTACGTAGTTTAACAAAATTATGAATCGATAATCTCATCGTATCATTTTTGATACAATGTGCACTTAAGGGCTAAAGGTACTCCAAAACGACAGAAGACTTCATGAACTAGCTTATCCGCAACTGTTGAAGCTTCTTGATTTGGAATGGCGAAGACTTCTGGCCACTTAGTGAAGTAATCCATCACAACTGAGGTCCCTTTACAGCCGCACAACTTGTACATTTGCGACGCCAGTCTTCGACGTCGTTTTGACACTGGACCCAGTAAAACCGTTCTCGGATCTTCAGTAGAGTTTGTTTAACTCCCAGATGGCCTCCTGAACAATCATTATGGTACAGCTGTAGAACATCCGGTACTATATCTTTAGGGACAACCATTTGCAAATGACAGCTGTCTCCCCGAACATTTTCCCATTTACGACACAGAATTCCATCCTGAAGCAGCAAGCTGTCCCACTGGGCCCAATAGCTTTTAGTGGTCGAACTCATCGCTGAGACGTCACTCCACTTGGGCTTGGGAGCACTGGCCTTTATCCATTCCAGAATCGGCTTGATGTCCGGATCTTCCTGCTGTGCATGTCGTAGGCTGTCCTTCCACTCGTTGCTGAGGTGGTCTGTCCTGAGCATCCTCAAGGCTACCACTTCCTTAATCTCTTGCCTAGTACAATGTTTATGATCTTCGGGACAAGGAATTCTTGACAATGCATCTGCGTTGCCATGAGATTTCCCGCTGCGATATCTGATAGTAAAGTCGTATCCCGGCTGCTGCTGGGCGGTGATGTTAGCCGCACTTCCCTTCTGAGATCGTTCACCTTCCTTTATAGGGTTCGCTTAGGGCAGCTGGATCGAAGATGGCCCCTTCCCTCACAGCCATAGCACCTAGGGCTGTACCCTTTATTGTGGTCGCGAACTGCTGTAACTTCCCTAGCGTGAGGGGAATGATGTTGCTGCCACCGCCAGGCGGTGCCATTAGCTGCACTACCATCTCGAGATCGATCAACTTCCCTTTCTACAGTTCGCTTAGGGCAGCTGGATCGTAGATGGCCCTTTTCCCCACAGCCATAGCACCTAGGGCTGAATCCTTTGTTGCGGTCGCGAACTGTAGCTGCTGCGATCACCCTGACGCGATGGGAACGATGATCCTGCCGCACGGATTCCACCTCCAGTACATGGGCCAAGGCGTCCTTAAGCGTCTCGTGCTGCCCGAGCCTCACAGCAGCTCTGACTTCCAGGTCGCGGATGCCGTCGATGAATGTCTGCACCAGGTTTCCTTCAATGAGCGCAGGTACAGACCGGTAGGCTTTTCGCACCAGCTTCTCCACCTCTAGAGCCCACTGCTGCAGGTTTTCGTTGATGCGCTTCACGCGATCTTTAAGCTGCGCACGAAAGACGTGTTCCAGGTGGGCGTCGCCATATCTCGACTCCAATGCCTCAAGGAGTTGCTCATAAGTCACTTCTTTCCCGAGAGCTTCCAGAACTGTTAAGGCCTGGTCGCGCAGGCCTAGTGTGAGAGCATTCATGGCCTGACTTTTATTCCAGTCTTTCGCCTTCATAACAGCCTCAAACTGGATTTTGTAGGCTGACTAGGAAGAAGTCTCGTCAAACGGTGGCACTTTGAACCCACGTAGCGAAGGTGTAGTAGCTACTATGGGAGCTGTAGTTCCATCACCCAGTTTGAGGTCGTCCAGCGTTTTCTTCACGTCAGCCACCACGTAATCAACCCGATTGTTCACTTGGTCGATTTGTGTTTTAGCTTCCTTGATTTGAGTTTCATCTTCCAACAGGCGGTTGTCATGTTGAGCAACCCTATCCTTCATCTCCCTTATCTCTTTCCCAAAGGTAGCATGAAGGTCCTTCATGAGGAGCATCTGCTCTTCCGACCGACGGGCCTGTTCCACCTGCTGATCTTCCAACCGACGGGCCTATTCCTCCTGTCGGCGGGCCTGTTCCTCTTGTCGGCGGGCCTGTTCATCCTGACCGCCTGCACCTGTTTTTGCAACCGACGGACCTGTTCCTCCTGCTGCTCTTTCCACTGACGGACCTGTTCCTCCTGTCGGCGAGCCTGTTCCTCCTGTCGGCGAGCCTGTTCCTCCTGTCGGTGAGCCTGCCCTTGCAGCATCACCATCAGAGCACCTAAGTCAGGTGCTGCAGATGTAGGAGCTACTGACGGGCCTGCAGCCGGCGGCTGGCCCTCCAAATTCTGCAGCGTTGCACCACCAAATCTTCTTCGGTCCGTCTCCTGCTGGCGTTGACTTCGGGTACGGACACCCTCCGTTTCCTCCTTACGTAAAATCGGCATGATTTTATACCACTTCTGACACCAATTGTTACGAGCTTGAGGTTCGTGACAATAAAAATTGCCAATAAAATTACCTAAATTAACACTTTAATTTTCTTTACACTAATTAAAACTTAAAACACTAATAATTAATCACACTGATTCACTTTAATTCGCTCCGAAGCTTCGCTTGTCTCGCCAAATTCAATACTGCCCCGACCGCGTCTTGCAGCGCCTTTAAATACACATTTTTCATCGAAACGTCCAAAATATTCAAGTAAACACGCGCGCCAACCGACCAGGCGCAGATAGTTCGAGTGTGGGGCTTCCAGAAAGTTTAATTATTCTGTTCGATACTAGATGACGCTGTTGGTCAAAATATTAGTCATGTCATTTTCTGGAAAGCTCTCCTCGCTTTGTTACCCGACACTAGATGGTACTAGTGCTAGACGTCAACTTAGGCGCGCAACACTGCCCCGTCCTAAGACATGCTCGTCCCGAGCATTATCGACCCCATAATAAGGCGATCCACATGTACGATCTTAGGAGTACCTCTTGCGCCTTTCTGTATCCGGTAGGTTACATCGTTGATCCTGGTCACAATCTGGTATAGGCCGTCCCATTTAGCTTGAAGCTTAGGATATTTCCCTTTGCTGCGGACTGGATTGTGCAACCACACGAATGAACCTTCGTCGAACCCTTTGTTGTTCATTTTGCGGTCATACCGGGTTTTCATTTTTTCGGACATTTGCTGCCCCGATTGTCTGACGTGCTCATAAATGTCATTCATTTTGTTCCGCAAGTCATTTGCAGTTATACTGCGTGGGACATCAGGTGGTATCTCGGTGATCAGGTCTGCAGGCAGCCGTAATTCTCTTCCAAAGTTTGCGAAAGCTGGTGTCACTACTGTACTTTCGTGAACAGCGCTTCGATATGACAACAAAAACGGTTGTATGTGCTTGCCCCAATCTCGTTGCCGATTGTCTACAACTTTTGCCAGGTACCTCTCGAATGTCTGATTAAATCGTTACAACCTAAAACCGAAAGAGTTTCTTACAGAAAAAAATTAGCGAAACAAATATATGCACTTTGGCATCTCAGTATATATGAAAATTTAGTGTACATTCACAAAAACAAAGAAAGTCTTAGTAAAAAAAACAATATACACTCTGTAAACACTAGGAACAAACACACGCTAGTTATACCAATTTCTCGACTCCACAGAGTTAGTTATTTATTCTTGGAGCAATGTAAACGCTATTATAACAAAGTATCAGAAAATATACAACGTCTCTCTATTACAAAGTTTAAATTGAACAAGAATTTTATAAAAAGGGTTATTATAATATAAATCCATATTATATGATTGATAATCAACCCCGAGGCGTGAGGTGGTCGTTTCCAAGCTGTTTCTTGTAAAATTTTGTAAATAATTTGTAATCGTTCATATTGTAAAATAATTTAAAAAATATAATGAAGATGATTGAAATAATCTCGACTTTAATACCAATAAAATACCAAAACACGTGAAAATGAATCTGTGAATTCTTAGCACTACTTAGATTAGTTGAGTTAAATTTGAACAAAAGCGAAAAATCAGTTTCAGAAGAAATAACAAATAAAAAATTATATACGTGCCGGATATACAGAGCAGCGCTACGCTACTCTCCGCTGCAATAACACGCTGAAATCAATAACTTTTTAGCTTAAGAGGAATCTAAAAAACTAGAAGTAAGTTTTCGACGAACAATTTGTGCCAAATTCCAAACACATACAAATTATTTAAATTTACGAATATAGAAGTTGATAGCTCTTTTAACTGATTCCTTAGTCTATCAATTGACAAGAAAAACTTAAAGAACGACGAAGAACAACTATGTTAAAAATTCAGTAATCCAGCATGTGATCTTTTTTTCTTAAAAAATTTCCATCATACTCAATACTGATTCAATTTCAGTTATGGCGTATTATACATAGTATTGGAGAGTATATTATTTGGTTTAATATTAATTTATTGGTTTATGGCAACTCCACAAATACAAAAATATATACTTTTAAAAATGTAAAACTACTGTATAATTGCTATGTTTAGAACAAACAGGGGAGCAAGCAGTAAGTCAAAATTCCTCAGGTATAAATACAGACAATTCCATCGCTAATATATTTAAAAAAAGACTTATTTGTTACTAGCAATCTACTTGCAATATGTTTACACGGTAAGCTTATAAAATATAATATTGAAATTGACTTAATAGTGTTTTACTTTCTTCTCACCCTGCCAAATTAGCTTAAATTCGTAAACGCTTAAATGCTTAACATAATGCATATTTAAATGCACCTGCAGGAAAATTCAAAAATTCTCTAGCTTAAAAAAATTCTCTAGCAAATATATTTATTATACAAATTAAAAATTGTCTCATACGTAATTTCCTTACGGCAGTAAGCATAATTTTCATTTAAGTTTCATGGTTGAGCAATTTATGTATTTAGAATTTCTTTCACGACAGCCAATATCAACTAGACTAGACTCTGCGCAGGGCAGGATTAAGGTGCAAACAGTGGTTCAATCTCTAGTTTCTCATTCTCATATTTTGATTCGACGGTAATTTGACATGATCGGAAAGAGATCATGTGCATGACCCACGGTTTAACATCTATCCGTGCCAAGTGTGTGAAAATACCGCAAACTACCTGATACTGGGCTGCTACTGAGAATATCTTCCACAGAAAAACCAATAACTGATTTTGGTCTGACTCGTGATTTGAACCCAGTACCTCACGATCAGCAACCGCGTTTACGACCACTAGACCAACGAGGCAGTTAATTTAATATAAATAATGATGGATGGATAGATAATTCTTTATTATACACCAAAACAAATACAGGAACAAAAGAAGGAGAAAAAAAATATCAGTACTACAATGAGATGTCTTATCAATAAATACAATTTCTTCCAGACAACCCACATTTAATTTAACCAAGACTAATTTCTGTCTCATATATTTTTGAAATAATATATAATTTGTTAGTTTTGTTAAAGTTTTTTAATATTATCGGACGAATACTTGTTAATCATTTTTATGAATTGAATAAGTATTTGCTTTTAATATAATGTAGGCCATCCATCAAATTGCACACCCATATCAGTAAAACATGTTAAATAACATTACTTTTACGGATTTTATCGTTTTTAATAACTTATTTTTTATTCCCAACGTTTCGGGTGCTTTACAGCACCCATGGTATCGGGAGGAACTAAAATGTTTGACGTCCTTATGTCATAATAATCCCGGCTATCTTCAGTTTTTGAATGGTCATTTTTGGTCCGATCTACGCAGAACGAGCTTACAGTACTTTGACTAACTCCGGACTTGGCCGCCGTCGCGTCGTGAGTGGATAACTGTATTGTTTGTTTACAGTGGCTTGTGATGAAAAATATCGATCGTTGTAGAAATACAAAATATTCCAAAAACCAAATACTACCCAAATATATTATTATTAGAATCACAGATTTTCATTACAAAATATATTATTTCGCTAAAAGTACGTAGGATTTATATATTATAAATATATACGTCTTGGACTTTATCGAGTTACCTGAAGGTGTACTTCGGTATCTGCTATTGGAAATATTTGACGAGTAGAACTAGGAGTGCCAAAATTGTAATTATTATGTTAGTGATGATGAGACCTTACTCAGGACTTGAAGGAGTGACCTGAAGGTATACTTCGATGAATGCAACTGGAACTCCTCAAAGAATAGAATTAGCAGTAGGTGTGCTGAGGTTGGGCTCGTTTTGTTATTTATGACGAGATCTTATCTCCAGACAGTGACGGATTATGCTTAAGGCAGACTAGGCACGTGCCGAGGGGCATAAGGTTAAAAAGGGGCGCGCGCGGAAGTTTTTAAACGAAAAAAAAATTGAACTACAAAGATAAGGTTATTAGTGAAAACTTGTGCTAAATAGACAAAAAAACATTTTAAAATTGACGGATAACATGAGCACTTAAAGGGTACACTTTTGGATTTACCAAAAGTTACGTTTATTATTCAGGTACTTACATGTGCCAAATCATAGTGGCAAGTTACACGATTGAACAACACGTTCAAATGATAAACCGATTTGGTGAACAATCTGCTAACACCCGTACATTCTAGGAACGCAAGGTCGGCCGAGAACATAGTCGCGGTTTGTGAAAGTTTACAGCAGAACCCAAGGCAGTCGATTTCTCGTCATGCACAAGAACTCCGCTTTTGCTGACTTCAACTTGGTGAATTTTGCGTCAAGACTAAGGCCTACATCCGTACAAGATCCAACTGTTCCAGGACTTCAAAGTTCATTACCATATCCAACGCCGTTTTGAATTGTATAGAAGACGACCCCAATTTTGGCCAAAAATCATCTTTAGCGACGGGTCACATTTTTGGATGAATGGTTGTGTTATCAAAAACAAAGCTGGTAACGTGGTCATCGTCTACGGCGAGCGCTATAAAATGATGATTACCAATTTCTTATGACTCAAAAGGAACCATATGGACCTAGACGACATGTGGTTCCAGCAGGATGGCGCCGCGTACCATACAGCGGACGCCACGGTTGACATTTTCCGTGAGCGATTTCAGAGTAAGGTTATCTCTCGCAGAGGTGACGGGAATTGGCCACCAAGGTCATACGATTCGCTATCTTTTTCATTGTGTAGTGTCTTGAAGTCACAGGTCAATGCAGACTAACGAAAATCGACCGATGCCCTAAAGGTGAACACAACACAGGCCATCGCTCAAATTCAGCCGGATTGGACCACTCGGATACGTGCCACTGTGCCAAGGCGGTCATTTGAACGATATCATATTCCTTTCAAATACAGAGTTTTGTCAATACCTCACACACTGCTTGTTTTATTGCATTTCAACATCTACCCGCGTTTACTTCAAAGCCCTTTACATTGCCCCTGAAGGAATTGCTGACTCTTGAGTCGAGCAACTGTTCTAACTTGCTTCTGCTTCTTCGAAAAAATTTAATATGTAAGATATTTTTGACGCACGTTTTTTATCATATTTAAGTTACAAGGCATAACAATACAAGATGCTAATGATGCCAAAACGTTGGTATGTCTTAGTAGTGTTTACTTTACAAAAACATAAGTAAGTCTCTGGATAAAGGCAGTCTTAGCTACAGATTAGACTGAACCCCTTTCAGTAAGTTAATCTCAGTTTTAGGCCCTCTTTCTTGCAGCAGTGAGATACTCGTAGTCCCATTTTAATTAAAGGTGAGACGCTTTCACCGGGAGAATAAAAAGAAGTCTAACTCAAAGCGCTTTTATGGTTTCACCTTCCAACGAACTTGGTTTTCTTTGAGCACGCTAGCAATGCTCATACTAATATCACAGACAGTTTCAATAATATTATACTTGAAGTAAACTGCTGTTTATTTTAAAATATTTATAGTAAATTGCTGTTTATCTATTTCTGCCGAAAATGGATACTAGTAAAATCAATGTCCTCTGGGCTGAATTTTGATTACGGCGTCTAGTCGAAGAGGAGACTAGCCACCTACTAAAAACTGGGTTGTAGAGCACAGATGTATGCGCTGGTAGAAAAGCAAACTCTACTACACAAAAACTCACAAAAGAAAACTCATTAACTGCCATATTCCGACAGGACGGTAATTAGACACGAGTGCTAAGAGATCTGGCACAGGACCAAAGGCATCACTTGCTTTCCGAGGTACGTGCGTAAAACCAGCTAGATTCCCGACTTTGGGCTGATACTGAGAACTTCTAAACATAAAACCCTTTGATTGTTTTTACGCTAGACTAAACCATAACAAGCAGCTGATAATGGATGAGAATGTGCTAAAAAACCCACCAGACACCATAATTACTATATTTTATAGTTTTTTCGGAACTATTTCTATATTTTTGGGCTCATTAGGCTCGCTAGAACGAAAAACCCTATTAGGTTTTATTCGTAACGATTCTTGTCAAATAATAAAATACGCTTTTTTATATAGTGCTAATACAACAATTATTTGTGTGAATAATAATCAATAAATTCCCGACGTCACGAGCGTTCTACTGCAACCAGTGCCTATAGGATCGTTCCTACCATTTATATTAAAACATATTTCAGATTTGAAAAACAAAACACTGCTCTCTTCGACAATCATTTGAGAGGCTGCTGAAATTAAAAAAAAAACAACAACAACAATATTTTTCATTGTAATTTATAAAATAAATTTAAATTTAAGCCCAAGCGTGATACTGTAAGACTTCAAGATACTGTTACTGCGTTCTACCTAGATCGACATGAATTCTTAGGGTACCTATGACCTTTCTGAGGAGATTGACGTCCAACCACCTCAGCGCTCAGTGCCCATCTCCTCATATTCATCGTAGCGGTAAAGCAACTGAAACGTCGCCACTGAAAAACGATAAAAACTGCAACAATTCTTTGAAATTAGCTTTATTCAATGTCCTTTTTTATTTTAAAAATTGTTTCTTAAGACTCAAATTAAAAAAAATGATTTTTTAATTTTCCCTAAATATTCGCTCCATTTTCATAAAAAATTAAGCCTATTTAGTGCTTGGTTGGCCTTGAGCTTGCTCCCTAGACTGTGTCACTTACTATTCTCTAAATGTCTCTAAAATATATTTGCGGTACATGAATAGCAAAACTAATTTCAGTCACGTCACGGTTGTTTTTTTATTTCTTATTGCTCGGTGAAAGGTTGCACTGAGAATCTAAATCTTTTTATTATATAATGCTACTGACAGCGACTGATAATGAGTTAGCACTATCCATGACAGGTTTTATAAAAATTTTATTTTTAATCTAATATAAAAAATTAGAATATATCATAGATACATGTGTCCCAGCGAATCGTAGCGGATGAGCCACGTTACCCTCGGTCAAAGTATAAGTCCATGCGATCCTATGTCTACAATAAAACTAGTTGCGGCCGCACTGTACACTAGACTAAACCTGGTAGCGTGACTGAATCGACGTCGTACAAAAATGACTAATTGTTCAAGTTTATGCTGCAAAAAATAATTGCTAGTATATTGTTTTCATTGTTATAATAATAATTATTATTATTATTTTGCAATAATACGGTTGCACAATGATGTTCAAGTATAATTCGTTCTACATATTGTACCTTAGGGGTGTGCAAATATTAATGCCCAAGTATTTTATATAAAAATATTTGCATGTTATTTAAATGTTTTGTGACTTTCGTAGTGACAGACTATGGTTTCTGTATGCGCATATTTTTGCAGATTGGGGCAGCTATATAGTTTCAAGAACCGACAACCAATAAGGCGGAAACGTACCTTAGTGAAACACGTAACTTAGATCAGGAACGTGTCTTGTGGTATTCCTTGGGTGAGGTCTATGTTAAGCAGATGACTTGTGATGGGATGATGGCGATGGAAAATTAATAGTCATTAAAGCTCAGATCTATTGATTGTATTTCTGGACATTGAGATTCATCACCGTCGTCATTACCATAGCCCATTGAAGCTCACCGCTGAGGATAAGCTTCCCCACAACTTTATTACTGTGATCCTTGATTCCAACTCAATCTAAAGACAAATATTTGTGGAGTTATAATATATAGTACCCTTTCAGGTTAAAAACACAATACAAGCATAAACGTGGATAACTTACGCTAATAAATGTCTCAATTTTTTGATTTTGTTCAATAGAATTTGGACACAAAACAATATAATAAAAACACTTTCAAACGAATTTCAAGTGCTTCTATTTGACAGTCCTCGATTATCTATATGTATTACCCAATTAACTTTCTATTTTATTTTTCAAATTAATTCCTAACTTCATTAAAGTAATATGTACTTACGTACCAGCTATCTCAAACAAAAAATGTGCGCTACTCTGTGTTCGCCCGGTTGGTTTTTTTTATCATAAAATAAACGTAGGTAGAATGATCCGTAGGTAATAGTAAGTTGTATTGTTAAATAGATAACTTATATCGAGAACAATATTTAAATTTTGTCATTTATTTTGTAAAATATATTTGCTTATTTAATATAATATTACATAATATTATATCACAATTACATTTTTATGATATTTTATCTGAATATTTTAAAAGTTATCTATGTCAAATATAAAAAAAACATAATAAATGTATGTTTAACAAAACTTATTACCATAACATTTAAATTACAAATATATTTATTTAAATTTGGATAAGAGTCGTTCATAAATGCTGGGCAAACCAGAGTTAAAAATGGACGAATTTATTCCACTTTGACTTTGAGGTGGAAACCTCAAAATAAAAAAATAAAATAATAAGCAGATTTAAACATGAAAAATTTAGCCTAATTATAATAACCTATATATGTTTATACAAAAAAATTGTGATAATAATATATTCGTCCTATACTTAAGTACCCATAGAAATATCGCATCTGAAAATATTAATTTTATAATCTATATTCCATGACACGAGACGGCGTCTTAGGAATAATTTGTTTTATTACCTATGAATTTGTAATACTATTTTCCTGATTAAGTATCTTATTAACCGATGAAAAGTAATTCCTTGGTTTTTACTGACATTTCTTGAATTATTTGTGCAATATCTAAGTACACATGACGGCATATTTTTATCAAGAGATTTTTTTAAATCAACACAACACGTGACAACCCTACAAGCGCCTAGCGAGTGATTTATTAAAGTGCGGTGTATGCACCGCAGTTGAGTGGAACAAAGTAGCTGAATGCGGTGTCACCTCTAGTACGTAGTACATAATAGCTCAATACCAAACTCTTAAGTTTTCTTCTTAAACTCTTGGGTAACGTCCCATACTTATAAATTAGTCCTTGAAAAAAAAAACTATCACTTTTATTAAAAAGTAAAATCGATTTTAAAATACAGTGCATCTAAGGTTTAAAGTCCCTACTTCGCAAGTTATTATGCCGAAATTTTTTTATTATTTATAAATTTTGCTCTAGCTTCGTATTTTTTAATAAAAAACATAATTTTTACGTTTTTGAGCGGACTAAGCAATATTACGTTTAAAGTAAAAGTAGAAATTTGTTTAAATAGTTACAATAACTTTCTTTCATACATGGAAGATTTCCAGATAAATTAAAAACATCTATAGTCAAACCCTTATTTATAAACGATGACGGTCATGAGATTCATAACTATAGGCCGATTACGTGGATACCCATTCTATCCAAAATATTTGAAAAAGCCATGCATAGTCGAATTATTAGTTTTGTAGCAAAATATAATATACTCAAAAACGAACAAAATGGCTTTCAAAAACATAAATCTACTACACTTGCTACCTTTTCACTGATATGTCGAATAACTGAATTTATTAATAATAGAGTACCAACAGTAGGCATCTTTTTTGATATGTCTAAAGCCTCTGACTGTGTATAATACAGTAAGTTGTTGTACAAATGTGAAAAACTAGGAATCAGAGCACCGGCTTTGGAATGGATCGAAAGTTATTTGAAAAATCGGAAACAATGTGTTGAAGTATCACGTATTAATAATAAACTAGAGTTAACATATTACAGATCTCCTTATCTACAAAATGACTATGGGGTACCTCAAGGGAGTGTGTCAGGCCCTTTATTGTTCATTCCATACATAAACGACTTACCGAGTATAACAAATCATCAGTCAATATTTCCATGGATTACCTCAAAAGTACTTATTCAGCATTGTGTGTCACGCTAAACAGGCGGGACGGCAACCGCTGTTTTTATTTCTAGACCATCTGCCGCCTTTTACGGCACTCACGACACGTGGTTGTTCTTACACTACCACCATACTGTCAACATAATTAACCCCTCGTGTGGCGACCGGCCAGATTCTGGCCGATGATTAATTACGCATGTCTGGCAAGCGACCAGTTTCTGGCCGATCCACGCATGGTTATTTGGCGGGTAAAATAACCGGCGGTAATGATTGCTTTCACACTTTTACTTATATAAAATAATAAACTAAAGAACGAGGACGCGATACAAAGCTACTAAAGTACTACAATGTTTAGAAATTTCGAATAAACAGCCAGTGTGGCAGACGTACGTGAATGTCAGTTTTATGTGTTCGCCCGTCCCGGATTTTGTCCTTTTTTTAAAGGTAAATCAAATAAATAGTGAAGTTTGGTGCTATTTTAACATGGAAGGGTTAATAATCAATAGTTTTTAATTCATAACTTAGGGATATGTATCCTTTTTACTAAAAAAAAAAAATTTTCGAACATAAACGGCCAATATACATACTTACCTCACATTTATCTCTATTGTTGATTAAAAATACATTACATGCTTTTTAGAAATGAAACTTTGTCAAAATTAAGAACTTGAACCATACTTGACGTTAAAATTATGGCACGCCACTTGACTCGCCCCTTTCTCAATATAAAAGTAACAATATATGCTATTTTTGTGCGACACTTGAGTTGCCGTTCATATGTTAAGACTGTAAAAAACTTTTGTTGTAAAAAATATATAGGAATGTGTGGTTTTTTGCTTTTTTATTATAAATTAGTGTATATTGATGAAAATAAATAACATTTATTTTATAAATGAATGATTTTTCTGTTTAATTTTCACAAATTATATACAAAATACTAAAAAAAATTCAGTTTTCTAACTTTGAAATCGGCTTTATAAAATCTATTAGGTTGTATTCAATTAAGATAAGTACAGAATAATAGCAAATAATGTAAAAATTCAAATGACGTAAGTTTTATATATAGCTCCAATACAATATTTTGGAGAAATTACTAATTTAATCGCCACATGTCGATATCGCGGAAACTATCTGCTAATGCCTTAGCAGATGCGCATTATTTGCAAATGGCCGGCCGGCCGACAAGGGTATATTAAAAACACAATGTGACGACTCCGTAGTGCAGTGGCTTAGCAATGAGTGGCTGCGCTGGGGGTCGCGGGTTCGAATCCCGCTCGGAACAAATATTTGTATGACCTAAAAATAATTGTTCCGCATCTGGATGTTTGTCCTCGTGCAATTTATGTTTGTAAACTGCCCCTACGATACAAGAGAAAATCTTAGTGTAGGGGTAACGTTTCTAAAAAAAATGTGGTTAAAAAAATGTGGTGCTTAAACCTTTTTTGATTAAACATGTTTGATACTCGGTTGTTTCCATAATATAATATAACTTTCTTTATAAAATATCTTAATATAACTTTCAAAAGGGATGTCAATCACTGTGATAGAATGCTGATAGTATGCCACTGGTTTTGATATCGCGCTATTTAAGGCTCGGGAGTAGTGCTGAATCTTTTTAAAAACTACAACTACGTCTCGATGACATTTATTACTATTTCATTACAATAATGAATTAAAACTAATTCAGTGCAATACTGACTTCCTAAACTAAGTGATTGTGTTCGCGCCACTTTGCACTATCGCTTAACGCTTATAAGGGATTCGTTAATTATTATCCAATAAGATTACTGCAAAGCCCATTTCCAGTTTCCTATCTACCGCTTTATGCCCAGCATGTGCATTCGTGTGTTAACGAGCTCACACAAGTTGAGAAGACACGCAATCAACCGCACCGATTATATCTCGCATCATCGCTCCCGCCCTTGTGTAATTTGGATATTGAAGTATACAAGCATGTAGTAAAAATTATAGACATTTGCAATAACGCTATATTTCGTGATTATCTGTGAAGTTGATAAGTGTGAAGACAGCCGGCAGCCATCGAGACACGAGGCAGATCAGCGGAAGTCCAGGTGGGTGCACATGCATTCCTTCACGTCCTTCCTATATCCCGAATTTAGGGGATTTGCAGTATCACGAATAAATTAAATTCCATTCACCGCTCGCACCGCGCTCATATACAGTCCACTATTCTATTTAAATTAATAGCCGCACCGCATAACATTATTTAATACATTTGAACCAGCAGTTTGGTGGTTGAAGGCCAAACGCAAAATCCACCATATATTTTTTAGTCACTTCGACCGGGATTAAATTAACCTTTAGGCCCGGAGAGGTAAATTCATTTTTTTATATATTACAAAAAATTATATACGTATATATTATTGCATCGTAATAAATTGTAGTTCTAATTATACTTACTACAATTTTTATTTGTCCCGCATCGCTTATTACACGTATTATAATAACTTTGTAACGCATACCACACCGCTTCATTATTCCATTAATGATATTTTTCTTGTTGATTAACCGCCATCTTTCTAGTAACGCGAGATTGCTTCGTTCCCCAGTTAACTAATTCTACCGTCACTTATCGCAATAATTTTAGTTCGCATTTGTTTGTTGAAAATGACGACGAGAAACAAAGAATCAAAAATGGTTTCAGATGAAGAAGTTAGTCTAAAAATTATTATCGCTAAACGTAATTATATTTACGAACGATTACAAAAAATTTACGGGACCTCAAAGGGCGCATTTAATTCCTTGGACGAGCAGAATTTATTTCTTAGCATCGCTTCGAATATAGAACAATTACGTAGTGAGTTTCAAGAAGTTCTAGATAACTATAATACTAAACCTTTAAAATTAAACCCTAATGCAGACGTTGATTACGAGGCTGGGAACTCATTTGAAGATTTATATAGTCGTATTAAGTGCCAAATTACGAAAATATCCACATCGCCTTCCACTGTTACGTTAGAAAATAGATTTCCTACTAAATTAAAAACTTCACTTCCGCCAATTGAATTAATGTCATTTAACGGAGACATACGCCAGTGGTCCATGTTTTATCAACAATTTAAGACATTAATTCACGACAATTTACAATTAACTGATGCCGAACGTGTTTATTATTTGGTTAACAAATTGAGTGACAGGGCGTTATCAGTTTGTGCTGGGTTAGCCCCTACTGCAGAAAATTATTCCATTATTTGGAATGCGCTTTTAGGAAGATATAATGACGAACGCACACTCGCATTTACGTATATTAACCAACTATTGGATTTAACACAGGTGAACGCAAACACAACAGGAGATTATCATAAATTTATGGACAAATTTGATGCTTCAATTAATGCTCTAAAGCAATTAAAAATTGAGGACTTAGCTGATTTTTTGTTTTTAAATATTGCACTTAGAAAATTAGATCATGACACTGTTAAGTCATTTGAAATGTCTTGTCGCACAATTAGCATACCAAACTACGCCTATTTATTACAATTTTTATACGAACAGAATAGGGCTATATGCCATACATTTAATAATTCACATACTTTATCTACATTCAATAATAATCGAAACAAATCACTTTCAAATAAATTTAGTAAAACATTTATTAATACGGATCCTTCGCATTCATGTATCTTTTGTAAATCAAGTGATCATGAACACTTGTATGTTTGTCTACGCTTTTTAAAATTAAATACACAACAACGTTACGATATTATTAAATAAAACAATTGTTGTATTAATTGTTTAAGTAATAAACACTCGAGTTCTTTTTGTAAATCGAAGCGTAAGTGCATATACTGCGCGCGGCGCCACCGTTCTTTAATTCATTCTGACCCGAATCAGAATGGCTCTAAGACTGCTTTTCGTAGTAGCAATACGTTACACTGAGAGGTTGTGCAGACGCGTAACGTTTATGCAGGCAGCTCGCATTCGATTAATTGCCGCGCAGTTAACGACAATAAGGTAAATTCTTCTGTCGCTCACAATTCGAATACGGAGAAAAATGAAAAAACACTTACCTCTTCATGTAATATTTCTCGCGATTATAGTACTCTCCCACGCTATACTACTTTATTGGGGACTGCAAAAATAAAGGTCGTAGATAAGTACGACAATGAACATTTTATTCGGTGTTTAGTTGACCCCGGATCCCAAAGCGACTATATTACGAAGGATTGTTGTAAACGCTTATTTCTTTCCGTTTCGAATAAAAATCGCTTTACCGAAGTACACGGGATCGGTCGTGTGTCCCAGAAGCTTTAAGGTGTCACTTCACTGCAGTTCACGTCTCGTTTTAATGATAACAAATGTTATCATATTGAACCATTAGTTGTTCCGACCATCACGGGTCAGTTGCCAGATTCGATAGTAGATGTTTCAAAAATTCGCTATTTAGATAAAATACGCTTAGCAGATGATCAGTTTTATCAACCTGGGTCTATAGATATTTTATTGGGGGTTAATACCTACATAAAACTTTTGTCGCCTGAAAACTTAATTCATTCGCAATGGCCTAGTGCCATAGAAACATCACTCGGATATATTATTATGGGTGATGCTGAAGTCGCTATATCACATCATTCCCCGCGTTCATTTGTTTCCTGTTCTTACGATACAAATTTAAATTAAAATTGTCTTAATGATATAATGGAAAAATTTTGGAAAATTGAAGAACTTCCGCAAAAAATATATTTGAGCCGTGATGAGCAGGAATGTGAAGACATTTATACTTCTACTACTTACCGCCAAAACGACGGACGGTATGTGGTCACCCTGCCATTTAAGAAAAGGCCCGACATATTGGGTGACTCTTTAATGAATGCAAAAAAACGCCTCTTACTTTTGGAAAAACGCTTCAACAAATATCCCGATCTTCGCGATCAATACAATGTTGTTATACGGGAATACATTAATAGGGGTATTTTATCCGCTGTTTCTGATAATGATTGTATACAGCCTTCTTTTTATTTGCCGTATCACCCTGTCGTACGGAATGATAAAAGTACAACGAAGTTGCGCATCGTTTTAGACGCTAGTGCTAAGTCGGATAACGATATTTCTTTGAATGACATTTTGCACAACGGGCAAAATTTACAAACAGACATTTTTAATATTTTATTAAACGTTAGAGTTTATCGCATCGCTTTCTTTGCAGATGTTAGGAAAATGTACTTGTGTATCAAAGTCCAAAAATCCCATCGCGCTTTTCAACGCATTTTATATCGGTTTTCTACAGAAGAAACTATACGAACATATTGTAACGATCCCCCCCCCTCTATATAAAATAAAATTTTATAATATTAAAAATATCCCCTTTTCAATAACATTATATATGTGACCGGGATTAATAAAATATGTTTTGATCTTTCTAAGTGATCTTTCAAAAGGTTTAATAATAGGCCGTTTTTAATATTTTTGGCGTGATCGTCTTAGTTAGGACCCTTACTTACGTTGTGTTTGTTTAGTAACTTAGTTCTTTTAGGTGTCGTTTGGAAGAATGAATATTCACTAGAGCAATTGAAAGCTGTTGGTAGTGCCTTATAAGTTAAGTGAACCCCGTTCGCGAAGACAGGGCTCGAGAAAGGTTAAAAACATAAAACGTCCCTATTCCACTTGCATCAGGTTTACATTATTAATTTATTATTATTTATCCCTTCCCGCTTGGAAAAGGCTCACAATATATTTATACAAAAGATACCCGATACAAGGGCTTCGCTCTCCTACATTTATTTAAAAAAAATGTAGGGGAGGTACACGGCCCCACACACGCCGTGCACGGTGAGCGCCAACCATTTTGATGCACTCCCCCCGAAGGGAACGCTAATTCGGGAACTGGACCGTAGTCCACAGCAAAATAACTGGCGAACCAGTAAAAGAGGCTTGGCCCCTTGTTAGTGCGTAAGCACAAACATCGACCGAAGTCGCGCATGTCAATGCGTGTAAACGCCATACAGAATACGAACGAATCCAGCCACAGTGAATGTACGTCACACGGTTTAGGCAAATAGGCACACTGGCCGTAAACCCTCCGTGAGCGCCACCACCTGCCAGACCGCCGCTCCTGCAGACATGATGTAAGTGTATGGCGTTACCACCAATTGCATGATCAGCACGGCTACTAGCCGCAGAGCGTGTCATGAGACTACTGCTCACCTCAAGGGAATGGGGTCCCACGTTGTGCGGCTTTCGGCCGCAGCCTTGAGAGTCTCCTCAGATCCTCCCGCCAGCTACCACCCGCATGAGGTCGACACATATGCTCCACCAACCAATACAATGGCAGATATAGCCAAAAGGCAGTTATAAGATAAGAGTAATAATTCGCCATCAGAAAGGGTTTGTGTCACTGACGTTGAGTAAATGCATTTTCGATCATGTTTGTCTCACCCACCAACAGGTTGCCTTCAATCATTCAAAGGTGGGAAAGTTACAGAGATATAATATTATGTTGTTATATAAAACATCGTGGAGGGCAAACAGTCTGCAGCCCCGCAATGAAGGGACCCGACTTGGGCAAAGCTACTTAGGTGTGAGTCAAACCAAGACGCAGAGAGCGCCATTGAGAATAGCGTCCCACCAAACAACCATCGCAAAGACGCAATGCTGCAGAACGCAACAAGCATCAATACGACTATCGTCGGGCTTACACCATTCCAAGGTCCCCCATACATCCCAGCAGACATCACCACCCGTATACCTCCATCGACCAGAACCACAAAGAGCGTCGAATCAGGCGCAGCACACCCGTAGATCCATCACAAGACGCAATACCGCCAGTAGCAGTAAGCATCAATGCAACTATCATACGGATGGTGCCCCCTCACAACACACCCAACATGATCCCTATCGACTTTGGTAACAAAGTTGGTATTGTTGTTATATTAAAAATATCACCAACGTATCATAGTAGCACGCTACTAAGACGCCAATGAACAAAACTCCACGTATCATAGCGCTAATGCACTAAGACATGAAGCTGAGTATGCCTGTTACACTTAAAAGTGCTACCAAACACACTCAACATCCCCATCCGAAAGATAGACGACGCATCGCTATGCGCTACGACGCCGCCAACAAACGGTATGGGTGTGCGATGTCCACGGGAAAGCCGTATTGCTACAACAAACCCGCTTACCACCGACACTAAGATGTTAATTGTACACCTCCATCGACCAGAACAACAGGAATGCGTCGAATCAGGCGCAGCACACCCGCAGATCCATCACAAGACGCAATACCGCAAGTAGCAGTAAGCATCAATGCAACTATCATACGGGCGGCGCACCCTCACAACACACCCACATGACTCCTATCGACTTTGGCAACAAAGTTAGTATTGTTGTTATATAAAAAATATCACTAACGTATCATAGTAGCACGCTACTAAATCGTCAATGAACAAAACTCCACGTATCATAGCGCTAATGCACTAAGACATGAAGCTGAGTATGCCTGTTACACTTAAAAGTGCTACCAAACACACTCATCATCCCCATCCGAAAGATAGACGACGCATCGCTATGCGCTACGACGCCGCCAACAAACGGTATGGGTGTGCGATGTCCACGGGAAAGCCGTATTGCTACAACAAACCCGCTTACCACCGACACTAAGATGTTAATTGTACACCTCCATCGACCAGAACAACAGGAATGCGTCGAATCAGGCGCAGCACACCCGCAGATCCATCACAAGACGCAATACCGCAAGTAGCAGTAAGCATCAATGCAACTATCATACGGATGGTGCCCCCTCACAACACACCCACATGACTCCTATCGACTTTGGCAACAAAGTTAGTATTGTTGTTATATAAAAAATATCACTAACGTATCATAGTAGCACGCTACTAAGACGTCAATGAACAAAATTCCACGTATCATAGCGCTAATGCACTAAGACATGAAGCTGAGTATGCCTGTTACACTTAAAAGTGCTACCAAACACACTCATCATCCCCATCCGAAAGATAGACGACGCTTCGCTATGCGCTACTACGCCGCCCACAAACGGTATGGGTGTGCGATGTCCACAGGAAAGCCGTATTGCTACAGCAAACCCGCTTACCACCGACACTAAGATGATATGTCTAGGACACATCGGTTAGCGAGTCCAAGTTTACCTCGGACCAATTGCTCGTGAAGCAGCACACACGCCACCATAATATTCCTTTTCAAGTCCCTAATAAGGACTAGTCATTTTGCTACAGCACTAGGAGCAGTCAGTCACCCGACCACCCCATACAATGCTTATGCATCAAGGAGACCTCCTATAATATTGCTTTTGTATCATAGACCTTACTTTCATAAATCATTCATATATAGGATTCGAACCCACGACCCTACTATTGTAATGCATATTAATCATAGAGACCTTCTATAGTATTGCTTTTGAATCATAGACCTTACTTTCATAAGTCATTCCTATATAGGATTCGAACCCACGACCCTACTATTGTAATGCATATTAATCATAGAGACTTTCTATAGTATTGCTTTTGAATCATAGACCTTACTTTCATAAGTCATTCCTATATAGGATTCGAACCCACGACCCTACTATTGTAATGCATATTAATCACAGAGACCTTCTATAATATTGCTTTTGAATCATAGACCTTGCTTTCATAAGTCATTCATATATAGGGTTCGAACCCACGACCCTACTATTGTAATGCAAATTCATCATGGAGACCTTCTATAGTATTGCTTTTGTATCATTGAGTTTAATATCATAAGTCCCTAATATAGGACTAGTCATTATGCTACAGTACTTCAGGCAGTCAGGCTCCTGACCACCCCATATATATGTACAACTGCAGGTATGTATCTCCGTCACCTCATCCATACAAGACATCTATACGTGAACACCTTCCATAACTTAGGAAAATTTTCCTTAATACATGAACTCCTTCAACAACTTAGAAAAATTCATCTATACGTGAATTCCTTCCACAACTTAGAAAAATTTTCTTTTATACACGAACACCTCCCATGACTTTAACAATTTTTAACAAATTTTCTAATTATCTTATAAATGTTATTTAACTTAATTTTATAATATTTTTTGACTTGTATTTCTATTATTTATCTTATTTTAAATATTTTTACAAGTTTTTATAATAAATTTACTTATTACAAGAAACAATAATTTTGCCTTTAATTTGCTATGTTATTGGGATAATGTCTGGAATATATTAACTTTATGTTTATTGATTTAACTTAATTGCTTAATATATATCTTTTAAAACTATTTTTGACGCCCCTTTATATTGAATTTAATTATTAATAATAATATTGAGCCGTCACAATAAGAATTTAATCGCGTCACATTCGGATTACGCTCTTCCCCTTTCCTCGCACTTCGCACTTTACGCCAGTTAGCCGCTGACGAAAGGGAGTCCTATCCCCTTGCTGCTTCTGTAGTGGAAAGGGATATTTATATGGATGACCTCGTTTCCTCTGCGGATTGCGTCAACAACGCAGTCAACACCGCCACTCAACTTATCCAAATGTATCGCCGAGGTGGATTCGATTTGGTTAAGTGGACAAGTAACTGCAAGGAGCTTTTACAACATATACCAGCATCACATCGTCAACAAGACTCGGTACCGTTTGATGATAATGACATTTTAAAAATTTTAGGCCTTCGTTGGTATCCCGCTACCGATAAGTTTTCCTTTTTTTTTTCGCCGCCACCGGTCACTTGTACCAAACGCGCTATCCTCTCCGCAACCACTCGCTTGTACGATGTTTTAGGACTTGTCGGTCCAGTAATACTTTACGCCAAATTATTAATTAAAGCCTTGTGGGTTCTTAAACTTAACTGGGATGAAACTCCACCCACTAATATTGTCAATGCATGGCAGCGATATATATCAGAGTTACCTTTAATCTCACATTTACAGATTCCACGTCATATCGGCGTAAATGAAAAATCCCATGTGTCGCTACTAGCCTCCGCCGACTCTAGTGAAAAAGCTTACGGGTGTGTCATTTATTCGCGTGTTGTTAACGGAAATAATCCTCCAATTATAATGCTCCTATGTTCTAAATCTCGGGTGTCGCCATTAAAGATTATAACTTTAGCCAGGCTTGAGTTGTGTGCCTTGGTTGTGTCCGTTAAGTAGCTCGTAAACGGTGCGTACTAACGCACCGTTTACGATTCGTGGTCATTGAGGCATCCGATCGACAACATTTATGCGTTTTCAGATTCGGAAGTCGCGCTCTGTTGGGCGTGTTCTTCACCGCATAAGTTCAACACCTTTGTTGCTAACCGTATTTCGCAAATACAGTCCTATTTATTACCGGATAACTTTTACCACATCCCGGCTCGGAAAATCCTGCAGATCATATTTCGCGTGGACTGTTACCCTCACAAATTTTAAATTGTGACCTTTGGTTACATGGGCCTTCGTGGGTTTCCTTGCCGTGTAAAGAATGGCCTGTACAAAGGTTCGCATCAACTTATATCAGTTTACCAGAAGAAAAGACTGTGTCGCTTGGAGTCAGTGACATGTAAGAAAACCCATTTATCTCGTTAAGCTTAAAATTTTCTAATTGTAATAAGTATTTACGATCCGTTGTTTACGTTTTAAGGTTTTTAAACAAATTACCGCGCATAAATAAAATTATAACCGCATCCGACATAGAGATTTCTGAAATCACAGTTATTAAAATTGTGCAAGGCATCGCTTTCGCCGAAGATATAAAAATATTAAAAAAAGGACAACTATGTTCATCAACATTACGAAGGTTATCGCCATTTATCACGGACGATGTGCTTCGAGTAGGTGGTCGGTTAGATTATTCGTCTTTATCGGATTCCCAAAAGCATCCAATATTGCTACCAAAAAAGGGGCATATTGTTGATCTTATAATTGATTATTATCACTATAAACATTTCCACGCTGGTCCTCAGTATTTACTTGCTGCATTACGGGAGAAATATTGGATATTATCAGCTCGCCGTGTAGTGAGATACCACATTCATAGGTGTAACATTTGTTTTCGACATAAACCCAAACCTATTTACCCCATGATGTCTGCCTTGCCTGCTTGCCGCCTAGAGCAGTGTAATGCGTTTACACACACAGGTGTGGATTTTTCGGGCCCACTTTATATCACATTGACGCGTAAACGTGGTATACGAAGCCAGAAGGCTTATTTATGTTTATTTATATGCCTCGTTACTAAGGCAGTGCATTTAAAATTAGCGTCTGATCTAAGTTCGGCGGGTTTTTTAGACGCTTTTAAGAGATTTATCTCTCGTAAAGGTCCGTGTCGATTTATATACAGCGATATCGGTACTAATTTTGTCGCCTCGCGTTCATATTTACATGAATTACATGGATTTTCAAAATCAGAAGAATATTATAAGGCATTCAGTCAGGTGCTCACTGATAATCGCATTGTTTGGAAACTCAACCCTCCAAGCGCTCCACATTTCGGGGGTTTGTGGGAGTCCAATATTAAGGTTGTAAAAACTCATTTGTTTCGCGTAATAGGTAAGCAAATCCTCACGTATAAAGAAATGCTTACTACTCTTTGTCAGATCGAGTGTATCTTAAATTCTCGCCCGCTTTATGTATTAAGCAGTGATCCATCGGAACCTACCGCACTTACACCCGCACATTTTCTAAATTTAAAACCAATTGAATGCTTACCAGCTGCAGATTTAAGCAAGGAACGTATTAATCTTTTATCACGCTTTTCTTTAATAGATTAATTAGCTCAGTCCTTTTGGAAACGCTTCAGATTCGAATACTTATATACATTACAGAGTAGAGTGAAGCGGAATAAGAACTCTACTGCCATTTCTGTAGGGACGATTGTTCTAATAGACGTGGATAATACTCCACCGCTTCAGTGGCCTCTAGGCGTTGTCACCGAATTGTTTCCCGGTAAGGATGGTGTGGTACGCGTTGCGCAAGTTAAACTTAAGAATTCCACTTTTAAACGCCCTCTTATCAAACTGTGTCCTTTACCAACACAGTGATTAATATAGTTAATTTTACAGTATCGTTTATATATTTAGTTTAATTCTTAGGTCATAACGTCGCTTCATTTCGCTACTATATAAGTATTTATCTATATATATCTATATTTTTATACTTTACTTGCTAGTTGAAGATACCTCAAGGCCGGGGGGGTGTTTGCGCCACTTTGCACTATCGCTTAACGCTTATAAGGGATTCGTTAATTATTATCCAATAAGATTACTGCAAAGCCCATTTCCGGTTTTCTATCTATCGCTTTATGCCCAGCATGTGCATTCGTGTGTTATCGAGCTCACACAAGTTGAGAAGACACGCAATCAACCGCACCGCTTATACCTCGCATCATCGCTCCCGCCCTTGTGTAATTTGGATATTGAAGTATACAAGCGTATAGTAAAAATTATAGACATTTGCAATAACGCTATATTTCGTGATTATCTGTGAAGTTGATAAGTGTGAAGACAGCCGGCAGCCATCGAGACACGAGGCAGATCAGCGAAAGTCCAGGTGGGTGCACATGCATTCCTACACGTCCTTCCTATATCCCGAATTTAGGGTATTTGCAGTATCACGAATAAATTAAATTCCATTCACCGCTCGCACCGCGCTCATATACAGTGTACTATTCTATTTGAATTAATAGCCGCACCGCATAACATTATTTAATACATTTGAACCATTAGTTTGGTGGTTGAAAGCCAAACGCCAAATCCACCAGATTGCATTACTTCGATGAAAACAACGCCTTATATAGGATGATTAAAACAAGTCTTTTGACTGAAAGTAGACGTCTAGGTTTGACCAGCAATAACAAATTAATAATGGAGTCAGAGTCTTCTGTAACATTAAACTTCATAACACGTTTTCAGTAAATTATCAAAATCTTAATCGATACAATTCGTGATGTTGTTGTGAAATTATGGCTAGTTTCAATTGTAATGTTTACGAGTAATCTAATGTCAAAAGCTTAGTCATGATTAGATTACGAGTAGAGGGCTGGCAGGCTGTTATGATGTTACATCTACTTTCAAACTGTATTACTAACTAATGATGGAGGCTAAGCTGACATCCTAGGACTCGACTTCATAATTAAAAGTGTATTGTTAAAAATATTTTAAAATTATTTTGAAGTTTCTTAAGCCACTTTTTGAAATTAAGTATAACAAATGTATTTTACGCTTTATTTAGAGGTGGAGGGAGAATTTGGTATACTATATTATCTCGTGGCTGTCCTAAGAATCGATTATTAAATGATGATGGATGATTAAATGAGACGACAAATAGACCAAGGTTATTTTTCGTAGATTTTATCATCAGGTGAAACAAAATCTGCAAAGTGAGTGGTAGTACTGGATACAAACTTGGTAAGTCCTATCGTTTTATTTTATTACGCAGATCATAGCAAATTAATTTTTAACATCTATAAACTCGCGAAAATTAGCCGTAAACCACTCAGACCGGCGAAGGAAGCAAAGTCAAAGGTTGC
This sequence comes from Parnassius smintheus behrii, assembly GCA_036936625.1. Taxonomy (NCBI): domain Eukaryota; kingdom Metazoa; phylum Arthropoda; class Insecta; order Lepidoptera; family Papilionidae; genus Parnassius; species Parnassius smintheus. The sequence continues at coordinate 2,870,771 of JAUPFT010000005.1, read as the reverse complement.
CACGTCAATCAACCCTCAAACATGACTATTAAGGCAAATTCACTTTGTAATCGGATCCCGTCTTATTTATTTCAGTCAGAAAATTCTATCATAACTTTGCTGCTGAGCCGAAAGAAAGGATATCCGGACTTAAGTCATCTACATCCATCGGCTCCCTTTGTGTCCCAAGTTTCTTTTAGGTCATCTCTCTATTTAGTATTCAGACGTCTCCAAATAATACACATCACAAGACACAAGCCTAAATACGAGGCTGCCAGTAAAGACTTTTTTTCATCATTGGTTGTGTCCATACGTCATATTGGTTTTCTTCATCAATGGTGGTGTGCGGGTAGGGCATGACCTGTCACCCATGTTTAGCGTCCAAGCGGGCGTAAAACAGGGTTGTGTCATGTCTTCCCGGCTGTTCATACTGTATCTCGACAGCTGTTTACAGAAGCTGAAAAATAGCTGTTTGGGTGTGAAATTGGGTGACATAAAAGTTAATTGTCTGCTGTATGCTGATGACGCAGTGCTTATTGCACCACCAGAAGCAGAACTGCAGGCATTAGTCACGTGTATGAAAGAGGAATGTGAAATTAAAGGTCTCCGTTTGAATGCTAATAAAACTAAGGTTCTGGTATTTGAAAAGGACGAAGAGAGAACGAAATGTGAAATATGGGTAAATCAGGAATGTGTAGAACAGGTAAATGAAATTGTATACTTGGGGAGTGCTTTCACCCGCGATGGAAGATGTGATTTAGATGTGGATAGGCGTGTCGCTGCCGGAAATAAAGTCAATAGTGCCCTGAATGCATTAGTTAAAAGGCAAGGCGTGGTGAAGAGTGCACGCCTTGCAATACATAACGCAGTGTTGGTACCGACTTTGTTATATGGCAGCGAAACCTGGGTATGCCAGAAGAAGCATAAAAGCAAGTTGAATGCAGTGGAGATTCGATCTCTTTGTAAAATGTGTGCCGTTACCATAGCCGACCGAAAGCGAAACGAAGAGATTCGCAATATGGCAGGATTGAAAGATGACCTTATCACAAAAATTGATAGGGGCGTACTCCAATGGTTTGGGCATGTTGAACGAATGAGTGAAGACCGAATGGTGAAGAAAATATATAGAGCAAAAGTAAATATTAAAAGGTGTCGAGGTAGACCGAGACTAACTTTTGAAGACCATGTGAGCAAATTGCTCGAAGAGGGGAGGGTCAAGAGTACTCGGATACCTAGACTACTTACTAGTTAATGAACCTGAAAGAAGCGAAAAAGGTATGTAAGGATCGTGACACTTGGCGATCTGTTCTCTCTGGCTACTCCGTTAGGGATTGTGCGTGAAGATAAGTAAGTAAGTAAGTATTGGTTGTTAATTCTACGAGATATATGGCTAGTCGATTGCCGCTCAACTCAGATAGGAAAACATTGAGTGTAACCCGCTAGGTGATTCATTTTCCCATCAATCGATTGATGGTCGTAAGTCTCAGTTCTAAATATATAAAGTGATGAAATGTATCAGAAATATCTTGAAACGAATACTATTACCTAAAAGCTCGTAATAATATTTTTTTATTTATATTAAAGCAAAAATATGGTAAAGAAAAAAAACACACAAATTCGGATGCTAAAAACATTCGGAGAGAATATCTTTGATACGTAAAAGAGCCTTAACATTAAATTCTTACAACTAGATTGTGAAAAAGTATTTTCCCCTGGAGAAAGAACCTACATAAACCGCTCGGTAACACAAAATTCCGCGTCAACTCAGAAAAAGTTGAAACAATTTACGACTTTATCGATAAGATGTGTTCTCTAACACGTGACTTGAGTAACTTAGTGTGAAGATAAAAGGTATCGTGCCTTACTCGGTCCTTCTAAATTGTCCGTCATAAATTTAACGGGTTTATAAATACTTATATCTTATGCGTAAAGATAAGGAAAGGATTACTCGAACATCATCATTATTATCATTGTGATCTTGTAAAAGTCCACCGTTGGACATGGGCCTCTTCCACCGTAGGTTCGATTTAACCTTCATGTTTATACGTGTTAGAGCCACGCTGCAATTATACTATGGTTGTTGCACGAAAGGGTAGGCTCGACCGGTGAAGGACCGCGCTCTCACAGAATACCAGCGTAAAATAGCAGCTTAATGTTGTTGTGTTGCGTATGGTGATTGTATAGAACCAAAGACTTTTTAGTGAGAAAGAGGCATTCAATCTTATTCCTCAGAAGTGACAATGCATCTGCATATGGATTCTGAACCATCAGATGGATTTTGTACTCATCCTATTGTAACGATTCCCCCCCCCCCCCTCTATATAAAATTTTATAATATTAAAAAATATCCCCTTTTTAATAACATTATATATATGTGACCAGGATTAATAAACTATGTTTAGATCTTTCTAAATGATCTCTCTAAAGGTTTAATAATAGGCCGTTTGTAATCTTTTGGCGTGATCGTCTTAGTTAGGACCCTTATTTACGTTGTGTTTGTTTGTAACTTAGTTCTTTTAGGTGTCCTTTGGAAGAATGAATATTCACTAGGGCAATTGAAAGCTGCTGGTAGTGCCTTATAAGCTAAGTGAACCCCGTTCACGAAGACAGGGCTCGAAAAAGGTTAAGAACATAAAACGTCTTTATTCCACTTGTATCAGGTTGACATTATTAATTTATTATTATTTATCCCTTCCCGCTTGGAAAAGGCTCACAATATATTTATACAAAAATACCCGATACAAGGGATTCGCTCTCCTACATTTATTTAATAAAAAATGTAGGGGAGGTACACGGCCCCACACACGCCGTGCACGGTGAGCGTCAACCATTTTGATGCACTCCCCCCATTATTTGATGACAGTAAGAGGGTGTTATTGAAACAGATAGAAATTTAGGCGTAAATGGAGTCCTAACCTAGAAAATTTCTATGATATATGCATAACGTATTTCTATTTAACCGTGTAGTGACGTTGTAAGATATCCATGACCTCTATAGAGTCCCGTGGGTGACGTAGGATGCGAAAGAGGGAAATAAAACATGATTTGGGCGGCAGTGTCTTATTGGTAACAATTCAAAATTATAAGGAACTTTGGTTGCCCAACGCGTCAACAATAACAAAATCCCCCTATGTATATGAGGCAGTCTATGGGTGAGGCCTATGTTCAGCACTTTATATAAGCTGTAATAGATGTCTTTTAGTTTATTTTATCTATATCGTAGTCCAAAACATACATACATAAACACTCACGCCTGTCACCCAGAGGGGTAGGCAGAGACTAGACTTCCATTTAGCAGGATCTTGACATACCTCTCTCGCCTCCTCCACATCCATTTACCTACTCCTACATGCTTGTCGGTTAAGGGTACTCTTAATTTGGCACCTTCTTAATATATCATCAATTTGGTTGACAAATCCGACTCTTCCATTTACTTCTGCAACATATATTTATTTTGTCAGCCTTTCCTCATTCGTTTTTTCCACATGACCAAACCAACAATAGCATTTCTTTCTTATTCCTGATCATTGCATCATCTTGCAAACCACACTCTTCTTTTATCACTCAGTTTCTCACCCTGTTACTCAGATTCAGCCCTAACATACTCCTTAGCGACCGCATTTCTACTACATTTATTCTACTCTTATGCTTTTTCTGCCACACCCAACTTTCATTAACATAGTACGTTAAATTAGGGACGAATACAGCATTGTGAATTGCCATACGTGCCTTTTTTGACACATTTTGACTTACCACAATAGAGTGTAGAGCCCCATTTACTTTAATTCCTGCATTAACTCCAGAGCCCAAAATATATATTATATAGTTTCATTGAGTTTGTGGCTTCGAGTGCAACGTGTACTTGTGTGATTTATGTATCAATGAGACTTATATATCCACAATCGTAGTTGTGAACGAGCCAAAGCGGAAGACATTTGTCGGTATACGTACCTTTTTTGATGTATTATCATGTGCACCTATTCTTTTCTGTTGTATTAACTATACACGTATAATGCCAGTGTTAAAACATCCACTACTCCATACTGTCCTTTTGTGCATTAAGACGTGACAGGAAAACAAACCATGAGATTGGCAGCAAAAAAACTGTGTTTATCAACCCATCAACCGAGATATTTTATAGCCTGTTATAATGACGTTAATGATGGTCCTTCATTCAACATTGTTTATCCTCATCGCGAATCACGTGGTAAGTAAGAACTTTAGATTCCTCCAATCATCAATTTCATTTGGTGCCAGCAGGAATCGAACCTAAGTTGCGAGTATACTGTGAAAATTTGTTAGGAATTACTTAAATATATACATATATATTTAAAATGAAAGTTAAGCTATACGGTAAATTTAAAAGTTTGCTTATAATGCAAATTATACCAAAAATTTTCAGAGGTCTCTTGTAAAATACGTCTAATGGGTTAGAAAGTTACAAAAATCAACAAAAGTTTCACAAAGTTTACGGGCTTCATCTACTTTATGATTTCATGAAACAAATTTGAAGTTTGACTGATGTTATTTATTCAGGGCCAATTTTGCAATCCGCAGTTTTTTGTATTCAAAGATGTTTGTATAACCAAAATGTTGACTTGTTGTAATCCCTGAGACCTGAAATTGAATACCTCGTTTTCATTGAAAATAGCCTCAGATTCTTTGCACTCACCATACCAAGCAAATCAGCGTTAACCTGCTATTCACGATGGTATTTTTTCAGAGTGTGGTCTTTTCCGGGTCCAGCCGACCAATTCGTGCTAAATCATAGCATAGCTGTGTTGTGGATTCAGAATATCCTGGTCGAGCGATACCTACCCATCCATTCAAATCACCACATACAACAGTTCTTTGGTTTCCCTTAACCAAATCTAGAATTTCTCTTACATTCTCCCAAAACTCCTCCAGCTCAGCCCTGGACGACGAAGCTACCGGCACATAAACAGCCACAAGGAATAACTTCGTCAGTCCCATTTTGAAGCGAACCCAGAGAAGTCTTGAGTTCACAACCTTGTACTCAGTCATAAGATCGACCAACCGAGACGACAACAGCACTCCCACTCCCTGGCAGGCGTTCTCGCTTTCCGGGACTCCGGACCATATAGCTAACGTACCGCCAGGGAGCTCTTCAGTACCACTGCCTTTCCGTTTGGTCTCCGTCATACACACGACATCTAATTCTCTTTCTTTCATCATTTCGATCAACTCATTCGTCTTATCTCTCATGCCCCCTCTAACATTCCACGTGCCAACTCTGCACTCCGTCCTCCACCTTCCGCCGTGATAAATCATTTACACTTACATTATATTTCAATTCCTAACGGCCATTGTTTCCAAATAGCTTTATCCGCCTGCTCTTTATAGTTTTGTCTCGTACAACGTTCCTTCAATTTATTTATTTTATCGCATAAGAAAATTCTCCAAATATACTCCTATTGAACGGTCAACATATCACGAATGAGAAAAAAATATTTATAGTTTCGAGAAGAAGAAGTGTTTTTACGCGACAGTCAGCTACAAGTTATTTTAGTTTTGCGTATGTGGTGAGTGTAGAGAACTGGAGGCTCTTTTTACAGGAGGCATTGCATTCCATCTGCATCAGGCATTTCGTAGTCCTCAGGGGTGAAAGCGCATCTGCATTATGAATCTTAATCAATGATAAATACGTCAATGGTCCACATCATTTTTACAGTTCCTTGGGGCCTCAGTATCTACTTATCATCAGGTGGACAGTGGACCTTATAAATAGAAACTAGGCAATTCATCTTAGTTCTCAGATCGCACGCAGAGACGATGATTTTTAATCGAAGACACATGTAGATGTCTATAGACCATCGCATACATTTACCATCAGGTGGGGCTGTGTGCTCGTTTTGCAATTTATACATATACTTTATACAAAAAATTATTAGTCGTGTTGGAGTTGTATTTGTTGTTTGAGCGTGATTATTCAAGTCCACAAAAACTTTATCTTTATTTAGAAAGTCACGAAAGGCTTAATATCAATTTAAATATCATATTATATATTAAAATAGTATATATATATATATATATATATATATATATATATATATATATATATATATATATTTAAATTTATGACAAATATCAATTTAAATGCTCACGTCATCATCATTTCATCACTACAGCCTATGACAAGCCTGAACATACGCCTTACCCATATAATGCTTGAAATCGGGGATGTTGTACTACTTTGGGATATGAGGGAAGGACGCAGGCAGATTGGTAACCGCAGTTTATTATTTTTAAGTCGTTATCAGAAAGATGCTGCCTATCTCCTGTTAAAGTTTCTCATTTTCGTCACTTACGATAGCAAGATATTGATTGATGGATTCTCTTACACCACTAATACAAGGATATTATGCTTACGTAAGTTCGAAAAAGTTGTTTGAATCTCATGCTCATTATTTTCGGTAGTTTTGGTTAAAGTTAAATATGGGGTTAAGCCACCTGCTTTACGCGAGATGTAGTGCAGCCGTGGAAGTGACCATCAAAGGTGCAATATGTCTGGTACTGCGAGAGACAATCAGCTTATAAAGCGTGACGATTAAGACAAACCCCCTACTCGCCTGCTTCCTGCAAACAGAAAAGGCTCCAGAAACTTTTAAGGACCGTTGAAGAAGAACTACAAATTTTTGAATAACCATAAGGGATTCGCCAATAGAACGAAATGTAATGATGCATAGAGCAGAATTTTTGAGGAATAAGGGATAAACACGGGGCGACATAAAACTTAATTACTGTTTAAATTACTTTTCTATTTCTTTATTTATTATTATTGTTTAAAATTCGTATACCCCGAATGGCTTAAAACATGTGGAACCGAGTTTTCTGCTCTACACATAGTGCTACGTGACTAAATATAAATTTATAGCTTTCTTGTTATATTGATAAAAATAAAATACTCCTGACTGAATTTTATTCACAGAGACTAGTCTCAATGGGAAGCCCATTTGATCCAGACAACTATAGCACACAATTCTGTGGGCAAACGAAGTTGCATCCTATATTCGGGGACGACGGTTCGACATGACTGTACGGAGAATTATCGGCTAAACATGCTTTCCGAGGCACGGGGTGCAGCACCGCCAATATCTTGATGCTCGGCTGCTATTGAGAATTTCTTGACAGAAAATTCTCAAAACTGATTTTGGCTAGACTCCTGGTTTGAATCCGGGACCACATGATCTGTTACTACACCAATGATCATTAGAACAAAGATGCAGTCAAATTCCTTAATAAATAATTAAAAAAATTACAATGCAAATCGCATTATGTTTTAAGTCATGCTGTTATTACAAAATATAATAAGTAAATTGAGGTGGACAGTGTGGCTGACTAATCCGGGTGAAACGTAGCGAACAATGTCGTGACCGGACGCTTCTTCATATGTTACGATGTTTTAATGTTTCGCTTGTTCATCATGCTTTTTGATTGACTTACGTTGAAGGTAGTCTGAGACAATAGATTAGTTTATGTAGATTACGCGATTTATCGAATCTTTCTGAGTAAAATAACAATTTTTTATGGAATGAAGGTGACGAACGAGCACATAGTTCTCCTGATGGTAAGTGGATGCTGTGGCTCATAGACATTCGACCTCGATTAAGAATCAAAACGCGGATGCACTGTTCCCCCTGAGGACTAGGACACCTGAGGACCCAAGATTCGTCTTAATTGTGCAAGTGAAATAGGCTATATAATATCTATCTATTGATCTACAAAAATAAAAAATTTAAGAGATTTGCTTACTCAGTCGGCGTTTTAATGGTTAATTTTTTTTACCATTTTACTTGCTGCCAATCTGAAAGTTATTTTTTGGTGCTTTTCCATAGTTATTATTTTGTTATCTTTGCTAAATCTAAAAAGGTAATGCAAGGGTCTTAAGAATATCATTACATTCCGCCATCCGTAGTGTTTACGGTTCATTAAAATTTTATTACCGAGATAAGCTTTCATTAAAAGTTGGTACAAATTCCTGAGTCGTCTTACCTTTGTAAGCCCTAATAACCTCTTACATCAAATAAATCCCCGCTATAATTAAAGACGCACCTCCAGATAAAAGTAGATTAATCTAAAGTCCATTTCAAAACCCTATAAATACATGTATCGTCTCAGAACTCGATTTCGTAATTCTACTAAACGATGTTATTACTGTCGTAATTAACCAACTAGTGGACCAAAAAGTATATATGCTAGTCCCAATGCTGGACATAGGTCATTTCTTATTTCTGAGTTTTGAAAAATAAGTCCACAGCTCTGCTCAGAGAATGTTCTAGTCCTCAAACATGGAGATTTACTAACGTTGCTTACGACGTAGTAAGTGTTTATAATTGTAGTTAAATATAATAAAATTGTAGTAAAAAATTAGTACCAACGGAGATTGTTTACGCACAGTGAAACTTGCGAAGAGCGCTTGTCTTCTGAGCTACATCAGATCTTTATATTTGAGCTAATAGCAAAGAGAGGGATAGAGAAGGTAATAACTTTTTTCTTGTGGAAGCCTTGTACCAGTGAGTGAAAAAAACCCAACAGTAAACCTAGGTTTACTTTTAGACTCTTCATCACCCCCTTACTTACCAGATCTAGTCCTAGGTAATTTTTTATTCCCTCGTCTAGAAATTGCGCTCGGAAAACAGAAATTTTCATTAAATGAGGAGGCAATCACCTTCGCGAACAATTATTATGCAGAGAAAAACGCCGAGTACTACCAGGGTGGTATGAAAAAATCCCGGCCTCAACGTGAAGATGGTAGCACTCGTTAATTAAAGCTAGTGAATATAGTTGTGCATCTTTTAACAGTTAAACAACAAAATGTCAGCCATCGTAAGTGACGAAAATGAGAAACTTAAACAGGAGATAGGCAGCATCTTTCTGATAACGACTTAAAAATAATAAACTGCGGTTACCAATCTGCCTGCGTCCTTCCCTCTTATCCCATAGTAGTACAACATCCCCGATTTCAAGCATTATATGGGTAAGGCGTATGTTCAGGCTTCTCATAGGCTGTAGTGATGAAATGATGATGACGTGAGCATTTAAATTGATATTTGTCATAAATTTAAATATATATATGTATATATATATATATATATATATATATATATATATATATATATATATATATATACTATTTTAATATATAATATGATATTTAAATTGATATTAAGCCTTTCGTGACTTTCTAAATAAAGATAAAGTTTTTGTGGACTTGAATAATCACGCTCAAACAACAAATACAACTCCAACACGACTAATAATTTTTTGTATAAAGTAGGGGTGCAAAACGAGCACACAGCCCCACCTGATGGTAAATGTATGCGATGGTCTATAGACATCTACATGTGTCTTCGATTAAAAATCATCGTCTCTGCGTGCGATCTGAGAACTAAGATGAATTGCCTAGTTTCTATTTATAAGGTCCACTGTCCACCTGATGATAAGTAGATACTGAGGCCCCAAGGAACTGTAAAAATGATGTGGACCATTGACGTATTTATCATTGATTAAGATTCATAATGCAGATGCGCTTTCACCCCTGAGGACTACGAAATGCCTGATGCAGATGGAATGCAATGCCTCCTGTAAAAAGAGCCTCCAGTTCTCTACACTCACCACATACGCAAAACTAAAATAACTTGTAGCTGACTGTCGCGTAAAAACACTTCTTCTTCTCGAAACTATAAATATTTTTTTCTCATTCGTGATATGTTGACCGTTCAATAGGAGTATATTTGGAGAATTTTCTTATGCGATAAAATAAATAAATTGAAGGAACGTTGTACGAGACAAAACTATAAAGAGCAGGCGGATAAAGCTATTTGGAAACAATGGCCGTTAGGAATTGAAATATAATGTAAGTGTAAATGATTTATCACGGCGGAAGGTGGAGGACGGAGTGCAGAGTTGGCACGTGGAATATTAGAGGGGGCATGAGAGATAAGACGAATGAGTTGATCGAAATAATGAAAGAAAGAGAATTAGATGTCGTGTGTATGACGGAGACCAAACGGAAAGGCAGTGGTACTGAAGAGCTCCCTGGCGGTACGTTAGCTATATGGTCCGGAGTCCCGGAAAGCGAGAACGCCTGCCAGGGAGTAGGAGTGCTGTTGTCGTCTCGGTTGGTCGATCTTATGACTGAGTACAAGGTTGTGAACTCAAGACTTCTCTGGGTTCGCTTCAAAATGGGACTGACGAAGTTATTCCTTGTGGCTGTTTATGTGCCGGTAGCTTCGTCGTCCAGGGCTGAGCTGGAGGAGTTTTGGGAGAATGTAAGAGAAATTCTAGATTTGGTTAAGGGAAACGAAAGAACTGTTGTATGTGGTGATTTGAATGGATGGGTAGGTATCGCTCGACCAGGATACGAGTCGGTGCTTGGAAAGTTTGGCGATAAAAGGGTTAATGATGCTGGCAAGCTTATACTGGCCGTATGCAAGGAAAAGGGTCTTCTTGTGACAAACACTATGTTTAATCACAGGAAAATCCATATGTACACTAGAGAAAGAAAGAATGAGAGAAGTATGATTGATTTGTTCCTGGTGGATGACCGACTGCGAAAACAGGTGATGGATACACGAGTGTTCAGGGGTGCTGACCTGGGAACGGATCATTATCTAGTAATTACTAGATTTAGGGGTTTGTTCGCGGGTTGGCGCTACCGGACGACAGTAACAGAACCACAGTCGGTCTGTCGCATCCGAAGCTGGAAGCTTCAGGAAGCGGATACTAGGGGCAAGTATCACACGAGGGTAGCCGAAAAGCTTGACACCATCGATGGCAGGAAAGAATGTGTGGAGAGAACATGGCAGAACCTTAGGGATGGAATGGTAAGTGCAGTGGAAGAAGTATGTGGAACGACAAAAAGAGGTAGTAGTAAAAGAAGAGATGCATGGTGGAATGATGAAGTGAGAGAAGCTGTAAAAAAGAAGAAAAAAGCGTGGTTAGACTACTTGGCCTCTAGTAACGATGAGCATATGAGAGAGAAGATGAAAGAAAGATATAAGCTGCAGAAAGTTCATGCGAAAACATTGATTGAAGAAGTACGTGAAAGATGTAGTTTAGAAGCGGACGAGAGGTTGTCGCACAACTTTAGGGAAAACTCCAAACTCTTCTGGAAAGAGGTTGGAAAGTCCTGGAGTGGTGCAACAGCCTTAAGAATGAACAAAGTGCTTTCGAGACCCAATGACGTCCTCTCAGAAAAATCGGAAGTCATGCAGCGATGGAGTGAATTTTATAGAGAAATGTATGCGTGTCATGATCTTAGTGAAGGATCCGGGGGTGACGCCGTGACTGGCACGCCAGACACGGACCTCGATGACACTGAGGTCATCGAGGAGGCATGAAAGAGATTGAACGTGCGATTCGAAGTTTGAAATGTGGTAAGGCTTCGGGACTAGACAGAGTTACTGCTGAAATGATCAAGTACGGTGGGCCTCGCGTCTGGGACAGCTTTCATCTGCTGTGATTTTTGTGCTGGCGGACGGGAGATGTCCCGGATGATTGGCGATCCGCGGTCATTGTGCCTTTATATAAGGGTAAAAGTTCACATTTTGACTGCGGGTGCTATCGGGCGATCAGCTTGACCAGTTTAGCAAGTAAAGTTTACTCGAAGGTTTTGACACGTAGGATGCAAGTGAAATCGGAAAGATTCTTATGGGAGGCACAATGCGGATTTAGACCTGGGAGAGGATGCACGGATCAAATGTTTTCTCTTCGCATGATCACGGAGAAGCTTCTGAGTGTTAATCAGAGGATTTTCTGTGCTTTTGTGGATCTGGAGAAAGCATTTGATAGGGTTATAAGGAAGAAAATGTGGGAACTGTTGCCGGGATATGGTGTGGATGGTCGATTGTTAAGGGGTGTGCAGTCACTTTACTATGACTGTAAAGCCTGTGTGTGGGTAGGGCATGAACTGTCACCCATGTTTAGCGTCCAATCGGGCGTAAAACAGGGTTGTGTCATGTCTTCCTGGCTGTTCATACTGTATCTCGACAGCTGTTTACAGAAGCTGAAAAATAGCTGTTTGAGTGTGAAATTGGGTGACATAAAAGTTAATTGTCTGCTGTATGCTGATGATGCAGTGCTTATTGCACCATCAGAAGCAGAACTGCAGGCATTAGTCACGTGTATGAAAGAGGAATGTGAAATTAAAGGTCTCCGTTTGAATGCTAATAAAACTAAGGTTCTGGTATTTGAAAAGGACGAAGAGAGAACGAAATGTGAAATATGGGTAAATCAGGAATGTCTAGAACAGGTAAATGAAATTGTATACTTGGGGAGTGCTTTCAGCCGGGATGGAAGATGTGATTTAGATGTGGATAGGCGTATCGCTGCCGCAAACAAAGTCAATGGTGCCCTCAATGCATTAGTAAAAAGGCAAGGCGTGGTGAAGAGTGCACGCCTTGCAATACATAACGCAGTGTTGGTACCGACTTTGTTATATGGCAGTGAAACCTGGGTATGCCAGAAGAAGCATAAAAGCAAGTTGAATGCAGTGGAGATGCGATCTCTTCGTAAAATGTGTAGCGTTAGCATAGCCGACCGAAAGCGAAACGAAGAGATTCGCAATATGGCAGGATTGAAAGATGACATTATCACAAAAATTGATAGGGGCGTACTCCAATGGTTTGGGCACGTTGAACGAATGAATGAAGACCGAATGGTGAAGAAAATATATAGAGCGAAAGAAAATATTAAAAGGTGTCGAGGTAGACCGAGACTAACTTTCGAAGACCATGTGAGCAAATTGCTCAAAGAGGGGAGGGTCAAGAGTACTCGGATACCTAGACGTGCATGTATGAAGAAGTTAATGAACCTGAAAGAAGCGAAAGAGGTATGTAAGGATCGTGACATTTGGCGATCTGTTCTCTCTGGCTACCCCGTTAGGGATTGTGCGTGAAGATAAAAAAAAGGTAAATGATTTGAATTGTTATTTATTATTTTACACCGTAAAGTTTTATTGAAAATAGAGTCATTGTTATATTACAAAATTGATTTTTGATTGCATGTTAGTTATTTTAGCCAATGTTTTTAGTCGAATGAAAAAATTATAACTCACGGTTCTTAATGATTTCTTATATTTACGCAAACAATACACATTGATTCGGGGGACCATGGGCGCTGGAAAGCGCCCGAAACGTTGGGAATTAAAAATAATGGTTAAAATAAACGCGATAAAATTCGTAAAAGTAGTGTTAATCACGGTTCTGAATTTTGCGGTTCATACTCCTAACTTTATGTTAACGTACTATCTTTATAACGAAAAACACTGAGAGGAATTTGAATTCGGGCCGCCAAATTCCACCAACACAAATCGCGACAAAACTTATGAAACCTGCGATTACCCAGGTATGCAGTTTTTCATGGGTGGAGATCGACACTTTCCATCGGGTGAGCGGCATCGTTTGTCCACACTTCTATAAAAATGTATTTATTAAGGGTATATATTACCGTCACTCTCAATTATATTATGTATACATGTAATCAATGTGAAGTCTTTGCAGTGACTGACTTTTTGAACACGCGTTGGCTTCTTGCCAACTGGTGTAGCTTGAAGTTATGTATGTTGTGCAACATCCCGGCTTTATTAAATACTTTTTCACTAATAACAGCCCTCTGTCACTTTGGCTACTTGCTTGAAATAATTACCTAAAAATAGCAAATCATCCAGAGTATCATATGCAGTCGCGGCTTACTCATTGTAGGCGATTGAATGTTAAAGTTTTTAACGCTGTTTACGTAAATATTCTTTTGTAAATACTTGTTGAAATAGTTTTTGTTTTGTGTTTTGTATATTTAATTGTAGGATGAAATAGTTGAAAAGGTTTTATGTTTATTTATATGGCGTTAAAAAATGAATTTTAGTTTTGTTCTAAATTGCCTTAGCATGTTCCTGATAGAAGTTTTATGTAGTTATAAGATACTGCCAATGCCATGGAGAGACCAACCGAACAATTCGATAATACCCGACCCAATGTAATAAGTACCTACAGCGCCATCTCTCGGGGAATTGGGTTACTAATTAACACATAGACGTGCCAGAAGTTTTCGGTGGTAATTTTGGATTGCGAGAACCGATTTAAATAATTCCTTTTTTGTTTGAAAAAAGATACGTAAATAAAATATGTAAACGAAGTCAAAAAAAAAATGCTTGCATATCCGATAATACTACAAACTTAGTCCGGAAATTATTTTGTACAACTTTTTGTCTTTTTTTGTAGAAAAACTGTTTCCATTCAAGTTCAAAATGATTTTCCTTGAAAGTCCTTATAAAGTTCTACTTTTCAGATTTTTTTCATATTTTCTAAACTTATGGTTCAAAAGTTAGAGCGGGGGGGGGGGGGACACATTGTTTTTTACTTTTGGAGCGATTATTTCCGAAATTATTGACATTATCAAAAAATGAGTTTCGTTAACCCCTATTCATTTGGAAATACCTTTCCAACAATATATCACACGTTATGGTTGAAATTAAAAACAAAATCACTTCCCACTTTACATATAGGGGGGCTACCCTATAAAACATTTTTTTCCAATTTTTATTTTACCACTTTGTCGGCGTGATTGATACACATATTGGTACCAAATTTCAGCTTTCTAGTGCTAACGGTCACAGAGATTAAGCGAAGACGGACAGACGGACAGACAGACTTGGCGAAACTATAAGGGTTCCTAGTTGAATACGGAACCCTAAAAAGTAGAATACGAATGTTCATATTTGAAGTTTATTTGTTGTTTCTTCAAGCCATGCGTCGCGATTCCCGACGAATGACCTTGCAAGTTGTATGCGTTAGGCATCGCAGAACTCACATAGGTACGATAATATGGTCAGTCGATCATAGTCAAAATGTTCCTATTTTGACCTATTCCACCTCTTTATTGACATCCCTTATTAACCACGGAAAGTCCGCCGTGACTTAGGAAGGGGAACAGATTCAAAGTAATATGGACAGTCACGCGCAACGAGAAAGTTTTAATAAGGGTCTTAATAAGTACACGACTCATATGATAGTGAAAAAATGTAGATAAAATGTCAATCTACAATAGAAGTTTTATTTTTATTTTAGAATGTTATTATTATTGAGATTCAAAAAAGAATTATTTTTAACTGAAAAAAGTAAACAATTATTTTAAAAAGATCAGAAATCAACTTTCATATTACATTATAGCGCTAAAGGCCGCGGGTTCAAATCTCGCACGGAACAAGTATTTGTACGGCCTACAAGTAATTGTTAATGGGTCTGGATGTTTATCTTTGTGCAATTTATGTTTGTAAAATGCCTTCACGATACTGGAGAAATCCTAGTGTGGGGGTAAAGTTCTTTTTTTAAATAAGAAGACATTTGTAAGAACTAGTATTTTTTACCTGACTCGTTAATAATTTCTTTTTCTTGTCATCATTATTTCGTTTTAGAATGTTTTTCACCAAATCGTATCTAACCAGTATTTTAATTTAGCATTCACTCGGGTCACTCCATAAAGTCCAAGACGTATAATTAAGTTATATATTAATCCTACGTATTTTTAGCGAAACAATATATTGCAATGAAAATATGCGATTATAAAAATAATAATATCTTACATAAGTCAAGTATGTACCAAATTTGTTTTTTGAAATATTTTGTATTTCCTTAGCGATCGATATTTTTCATTACGAGCCGCGCTGTAAACAAACGATACAGTAACCCGCCCACGACGGTGACCGAGCCCTACACTGTTGTCTCAAAAAGCACATGTCCATCCTGGGACTAAGCATTTCAAGGATGTGTCGGTTCTGTTCCATAACGGACGAAACGCCTCTACACATCCTAACTGATTGCAGACCCTTAATACGCGAACGTAACACTCATCTGGGACACTATATACTCCGCCCAGAAAAAGTGAAATTGCTCACGGCTAAGCAACTCCTTCCATTCATTGAATACATAGGGCTCAGCCGTGAACTATAGCCATAACAACGATCACAATAGATCTTTTAGGTCGCAGTGATACTGGTCTTTTTACCTAGACCTGCATAGCTGCTCGCATATAATAAAAAAGGAGGTGAATTCCTCGTAAAAGGATGTGCTGCCATGGTTCGTCTGGCGATGGTGGGGCCGCCGATGTGTGTGAGCGCGCTCCATTGGCTGTGCCAGTATGCGGCGAAGGTGGAACACCCTGGGGGTTTTAGTTTGTGCAAGTCTGCCATAACCCGTCCCCGCCCCCGTGAGGTGGGTATCCGTAGTCATTTCTTCATGTAAAATAAAGGTGTCTATGGACTGCAGTAGCTACTTACCATCAGGTGGACTGCAATTCCTTTCTTTGTTCAGATTTAAGAAAGTTCCTCTAAAAATATTATTAATTGTAAGGTTCGGATAAAAATAATAATCGCGTAGCAACTCCTACTTCAGTATTCATTTCTATTATGAAATATTCAGAGCGAATGCACAGGTTTCCGCTTTCTAATCAACGTGAGTAATTATTCATGTTACAATTTAATAAATGAATTCCCCCAACATTATATTACGGGGCGTAATTAACGACGTCTCATTTAGTATAATTATGAATTAAATAGGTAGATATTTAGAGTAGTCCCTATTTTCGAAATCGTCAGTATAATTTGCGATGCGGGCGAACAAGGCTCTTACGAAGAAATTAATATTGCTTTAGTACAATAGAAATTTCAAGAACCATCTTTCCTTACTAAATCTCGTTACATACCATAAAATAAATAAACGTATTTCACAAAAATAGATAGAAATAAATAAACCACTTTGTTACGCATCAGTAGCAGAGAGCCCTGGTGGCTCAGATGGTTAACGCTCCCTGTAAATATAACAGAACGCTGGTAACCCGGGTTCGATCCCCGCCGGCACCAATGAAATTGTTAATTGCAATTTTTAGTGCTGATTTACCACGTGCTCGGCGGTGAAGGAAAACATCGTGTAGAAACCTGCATGTCTAAAGAATAAGGAAAAAAAATATTTCGAAGACATGTGAAGTTCGCCAACACGAGTTGGGGCAGCGTGGCGGACCCTTCCTTGCCCAAAACCCTCTCAGAAATGAGGGGAGCCCTGTGCCCAGCAGTGGGACGTATATAGGCTGTAACTTTACTTTACTTTACTTACGCATCAGTATAACCCTATATTGTCAACTTTAGGCAGAAGAACTACGCCCTCACAATCCAACTCAAATATATTATATATATAAAATGGATAAGTCGATTTGAATATTCCGCAACATTAACAAGCTATCAAGACAGACAGTTTGAAAGCCAAATACTTAACAACTTAAAGCGGGTTATACAAGTTGGCCGAGCAAAAACGAGCACCAACGTGTAGACAGCCCATTTGTTCAGCCTCGCCATAGACCAGGGTCAAAGCTGTCAAAAATAATTAAAAACAAAAAAAATTAAAGTAGGATGAAACCTATTGGAAAAGGAAGGGAATACCACTAAAATGTTAGGAAAAATAAATTACGGGCGATCTGAGGTTGGGAAGGGGTAGGGGAGGAGTTTTTAAGGGTAAAAATCTGTAAATCTCGATTTCCGGCAAAACTACAAGTCCTATCGAAAAAAGTTTAATGGCAAAGTTGTAGATAATAAAAAGATCTACAACTTTTGTATCTGTAGTTTTTCTCCATAATCTCAAAATTCACGTGAAAAATCAAAAAAACCACATTTTTTATTTTTTATTTTTATCTTTCACCAAAAAAATTTTTTTTCATGATATTTGGTGAAAACTTACCTCTTTATGTCCCAAACACACTGGAATTTTGAAGTTTTAAAATATCAATGTTTTCACCCTATTTTGACTCGATATCGAAAAAGTACCCTAATTTTTAATAGAAAATTCTCACGTCAAAATATCTGATTTTTCAAAAAGTCGGTGGGCTTGGTGGTAAAAAAAAAATACATTACTATTGAATTTTTTTTAGAAAATACAAAAAAACGAAAAATACTAAAATTCAGAGTTTTTTTTTAAATCGTTATGTACAATTTTGAGGTATTCGTTAAAATTTTTACTTTAATTACTCGAAAAACGTTAGGTTCCATGTTAGATTAATAAACAAAAAAATTACAAACCAATTAAACATAAATATCGCAAAAAAACATAGTTGTAAATATTAAAAATACGATTTTAAGTGGATTTTATTAAAAAAATGTGACTACTGCTATTTTTTTTCAGTAATAAAAGTTTATTTATTAAATTTTCATTACATTTAAACATTAGAAAATCTCATTAGATAGAAATATACACGTAAATCGTACTATTGAGTAGAGATATTTTTAATGATTACATTACACATTATATTATTTTTAAAATCATTAATCTTTGTATTTATCAAAACATAGTATTCAATTCGAATTACTTATTCATCAGTTTCTGTCTTTTTGATGGTATTTCTTGATCTTTAGATTCGACAGGCCTCTAGGATCTTCAAAACCATCATTGTCTTCGTCTCCAACATTATTTTAGGTCTGCATTAGTTCTTCATCCGCAATTTCATCTGAATCATTAACTTCCTCGTAAATTTTTTTTTCCACATTGGCGCATTGTTCAGAACCATGACAATTTGAGCATAAATTTGTGCATTTTAAATCATGTTTTCTCTCATATATTGGCTCATCTCATATATCGGCTTATCAAAATTAAATTAATAATGCCTTCAGAGTTTCATCAAGAGTTTAACTTAATTTGTTCGCGCAAAATAAACGAAATTATTATCTTGTAATCGCATACTAAAATATTATTCAATTGTAATTTTTAGGTTATGTTAGGTTAAATACTATTTTATAAAAGAAAATATTACTATTTTTATTTTAGAGCCGATAGATACTGATTAAAATTCAGGTAGTATTTACCTTGCTATGTAGATTCCAGAACTTTTTTTAATGTGAATTATCACAATTCTGTTAAAATTACTTAGCCTGCACGTGTATTTTTATGAACGATGTTATTCACTACACTGTATCTCGAACACTGACTATGGAGAAGCTAACGTTTCAGACCGCCATGTCACGTATATTGTCTTTGAACCGTATGCAAGAATTGAATATGAATTTTTTTAATCTTATAAATGCTAGGTAATAGAACGAAAACCATACAGCCAAATATTATTACGGAAGCGTAGCGAAGTATTTCCAATTAATTTAATATTTTAAAATGTATTGCAGGTATAATAAATAAAACAGCGTTTGTCTACATAATTTTTTATTTAAGTTTTTATTTTTCAATTTTTTCTTGTACTCATTTAGAACTATTTTTTTGCATTAGCAGTAAATTAAATTTTTCGGCTCTCATTACATCAGTCCCTTTTAATAATTTATTGATTACAGTGCACCAATTAAAAATGCTTGAGTTTAATAGATATTTTCAAAAAAAATTCAAGAACTATATCTTTGTGTAACCGGCAATCGAGAAACGAAAATTAATATTTGGAACTTATTTCCGTTTTTATTCTTTCACTAACGTTATTTTGATATCCATGTTGTTCCAAATATTCATTTGTTGTTTTTATAACATTTCCAAAACTTCTTATAACATTTTCGGATGGATATATTAATTTTCACTACTTTTGCCAACGAGGTTACTATAACCCATGCACGGTAACCACCTGTTTCTAACGTCTTAATTGCCGGTAACTGATGCAATCTAACGTCCTGTCGTAAACTTTTGCACTCTGAAACACAACACTTTCGACATATTTTCCGAAATATCACCCTGATATCGCTTTATTTGTGGATTTAAAGATGATCGAAGCAAGCACTTTTATTGACACGAAATAAGCAATGACGGGTGAGTGACATTGACATCACAAAATGGCGTGCTTGGAGTCTGCGGGGGTGAAGAAGGCTTAAGAGAGACGCGGAACGTCAGATTCAATTCTTGCAATGTCATTTTATACGAACCATTTTTTTTTGCTAGGACATGCTGGCGTGATCTTGAATACTGGCTAACGGTTTTTACAGCTGCTACGAAATAACAGGTAGTAAGGCCCAGACCCTCCAAGCCCCTTCCCCACTTCTCTATGAAAAACCTTTTGATGGACTACAATTTTCCGAAGGTCTCTCAGGTATATAGGTATAATTGTAAAATAGCAATAAATAATAAGCATCTACGCATATAATTTAAAGAAAATTCGACAAATTTCTCAAAATTTTGTAGATTTCATATTAAATATTAACTTTATTAACTTATTTAGTTCTTAATTATAGTAGTACATTTCGACTTGCAATTTTTTGTTTATTAATCTAACATGGAACCTAACGTTTTTCGAGTAATTAAAGTAAAAACTTTTATGAATACCTCAAATTTGTACATAACGATTTAAAACAAACTCCGAATTTTAGTATTTTTCGTTTTTTTTGCATTTTCTGAAAAAGTTTTCAATGGTAATGTATATTTTTACACCATCAGAAAATATAGATATTAACGAACAGAAAGCTCACCGACTTTTTTGAAAAATCAGATATTTTGATGTGAGAATTTTCGATTGAAAATTAGGGTGCTTTTTCGATATCGAGTCAAAATAGGGTGAAAAAATTAATATTTTAAATCTTAAAAATTCCGGTGTGTTTGGGACATAAAGAGGTAAGTTTTCACCAAATATCATGAAAAAAAAACAATTTTTTTGTAAAAGATAAAAATAAAAAATCAAAAATGTGGTTTTTTGGATTTTTCACATGAATTTTGAGGTTATGTAGAAAAACTATAGGTACAAAAGTTGTAGATTTTTTTATTATCTACAACTTTGCTATTGAATTTTTTTTGATAGGACTTGTAGTTTTGCCAGAAATCGAGATTTACCGATTTTTACCCATAAAAACTCCCCCCCCTACCCCTTCCCAACCTCAGATCGCCCGTAATTTATTTATTCTGTCATTTTAGTGGTATTTTCTTCCTTTTCCAATAGGTTTCATCCTACTTTAATTTTTTTTTTAGTTTCTAAAATTATCGACCCTGGTCTAATTGCTCGTCGACGCTCGCATAGCCCGCCGAGTGCAGGCGAGCACCAACGTGTATACGGTTCGTTTGGTGTTCTTGTCGCCACTCGAGATAGTTTGATACGACACGTCCACTTCGGAACAGTTTCGGTTTTTCTACCTAAACCAACACTATTAACCTCTCCGTCATACTTAACCACGGCTAACACCAGATTAAAATTATTAATTATTGTTCCGATCTACGAAGTAAGAACTTGTAATATCAGGAAGTCTTGCAGTGCATGGTATGCCTGCGTTGGGATTTAATTTGATCATAAAGAAAATTGATGTACGACTAGATATAAAACAATATAACATTACATTCATTTAAATTTTCTCAATTCTTAAATTTATTGCAGATTTTCACATTTCGCTGCGTACCCTGTTTCAAATTTGTAAATAGGTATTTATTGGAGAAAATGTAGCATGGAATATCATTTCATAAAATAATAGAATTATATAGACTAAATATTGATAACTAAGCATAATATGTACCGTAGCTAAAAGTATTTTATTTTATTTGGGAATGGTACTCACTTAATTCGTAACTATTTGAGTATAGCTGTTTAAAAACTATTATAAAACGTAACTTGTTAAGTAAAATACTGAGCACTCCTATTAAATATGATTTCTGTATTTTAACTTCCTAAACCATACTTATTTAATGAACAACAAATATTAACTTAGTCCTAAGACTACGTGTGTATTTACAATATTGGTGTGATTAAATAAATAAACAAATCTTTATGAACTATAATTGTTTTAATAAGTATTATTTAAAAATTAGTTCCATATAACGCACAATTATGTTGTTATAATTCGGCATATGCACAATATATTTTAAGACAGACGTTATAAATGGGTTGTGTAAGGATAACAAGCAGTTACACTTTAATGCCACTGCGTTTTTATTGCAAACCATCATAATTTTCAAGAAGCATATTAAAAGTAGAACAGGCAAACAGACAAGCGCGGTATCGAGATTTTGTTTTATTATTTTTGATCGTAAATACATTGTTTTACATTATATATACATATATATATATATATATATATATATATATATATATATATATATATATATATATATATATATATATATATATATATATATATATATATATATCTGGGATAACTCTATATGAGAACTTGTATTATAAGATCAAATTAAATTTACTATAAGAAAATTATGTTACGAGTACATAATTTTGAAAACAAGTGAGGAGGATAACGCTGGATGGAAATCCGTTCTCTGCCTACCCCTCTAGGTGACAAACGTGAATACCAATGCATGTATATATGTAGAAAACACCAAACGAGATGGTAATACCTATCGAAAGCCTAAGCCCAACATATTTTTAATATATCCCATAGTCACCTCTTTCGATATCCCAGGGAAGAAATTGAGTGTGATATTTTTTATACAAGAAGGGTGATAAACGAGCACACAGTCCGCTCTGATGGTAAATGGAAGCTGTGGCTCATAGATATCTACGTTTATCCTAGATAAAGAATCAAAACGCAGATGCGTGGTCACTTCTGAAGACTAAGATGGAATGCCTCGTTTCCAGTAAAAAAGCGTCTCCAGATCTCTACACTCACCACCATTACATCAGACCACAAATCCTCGCAAAAAAAACACCAATTCCTAGCAATTTAAATTAAAAAAAATCTTATTTCAATAGAGAAGATGGATATATGCTGCCATCTGTTTCGGATCCTATAATTAAAAAAATTAAACCCTAACCCAAGCATACTACTGTGCAAGACTTCAGGTATCGTACGCTTGTTCTGCGCAGATTGGAACAAAAATTATTAAGAAACTAAAGGTATCCGGGCTAGCTATGACATGCTGTAAAGTACCAGAAACGTCGGGAATTAAAAATGATTTAATATAGTTAATCAAACGCGATAAAATCCGTAAATATAGTTTTATTCAAAAACTATTTTATTCAGTATAAACTATAACTAATTTTTATTGAAAAACACTTTTTATTTACCACCATTATGTACTACTACTGACTTATGTACTAGATGAGATACAGAAATCTGTTTGTTTGGACCACAAGTTATCGCTCTCGAACCAAAACTTTCTTAGTCCGTGCTATCAAAATGTATTCTGTGTCTCCAACCACACACCTCAAACTGCGTACAAGTTTTGTTCGCGCTTTCTGTACTAGTACGTATAAATGCGTTTTCAATGAACAGCGTAAATAAAAAAATACATTTCTTTACTCACGCTTGTCACCCAGAGGGTAGGCAGACTACGGACATCCATTTGTCATGATCATGAAAAACCTTTCACCTCCTCCACATCCATATACATGTATATACTCATAATAAAAGCGATGATCGTACTAAAATGAAAAATTTAATAAAAAGGTTGTATCTCTTATATACACTTAGACTTAGCACCAACTTCTAAAGCAACTATGTATAAATTATTTTATTCCTTTTAGTTCCCCGAAGTTGGCTTTTGCTTTTTTATAAATACTTTAAGTTTTTTTGCCTCTTTTGAGTGAGTGGAATAAGGAATTTCACAAGCCCAATGTAACAACTAGAGTATCGTCTTCCTGGATCGAACTTTTTGACTTATAGTTAATTATAATGTGGGAACACATGTGAAGGATAACCTACTAAAAGTATAAGTGGTTGAAAACTAACGAGAATATTGCGTAGCAAACATAATAATGACCTCCACACCGAGTAGCGGCGGTATAAGAACAATCACTACTAGGGTAGCCATATCATCCTGTCGGTGTCGTAAGAGACGACAGAGGAAAACACGTAAGGAGACGGACTGCAGTGTCTTCCTTATAACGACTAAAAATAAAAGCACTGCGGTTACCGACCGCCTTGCCAAGCGCAACAGCTATGGCAAATATTTCCCCTATGAGGCAATCGATTTTAATTGGTCGTTACGGTAACGGTTCTCTACACTCACCATACGAAAAACAACAGCATTAAGTTGGTAACTATATTGCAGCTGTAGGATGGCTCTACCACGCATAAACCAGGTAAATTAACTTTATATTGAACATTAGTTTAGAAAGAATATTGTAAACTGTAACAACATCAACTGGTTACACGAGCGCTGTGCCTAAACACCGAGAGTCATGGACGAGAGCATTACGTAAAAGGGATTGCTTGCCCCCTGACCGCACCTCGATCCTATACGTATTTTGCCCTTTCATAATTTATGCATTCAACATCAGTGGGATCAAATTTGGTGAGCTTTTAGCTATGCCTTAGACCTATGTTGATTAAAAGTTATATATTATAGCTTTTACCATTAGCGCAGGATAGGTTATAGTGTCAAAGTGTATACGCATGCACAGGTGCACTTTCTATTCTCTCATTCTTATAGTTCGATAATACAGTAATCAGACACTACTGGAGAGAAATCAGGCGCAGGAACAACGGCTTTACGTTCTTTTAGAAGTATGGAGTGAAACTTCGGCCACCTCTCGACTCCGTGTAAATTTAAAAAAAAATTGTAACTGATTTGTTTTATAGCCCGATCCGGGTTTCGACGACCGTCTGCGACCTCATGATCAGCAGTCACTTTTTCGACCAATAGACCAACGAGGCAGTCAATTACATAGAATTTACTTCCTATTTTAAACCAATGTATACGTACAAACAAAAATTGAAGTTTTTATCTGTGTCATTTACATAACATAGTACATAAACACTCACGCCTGTCACCCAGAGGGGTAGGCAGAGACTACAGATTTCCAGTTAGCACGATCCTGACATACCTTTCTCGCCTCTTCCACATTCATATACCTACGCATCGGGACGTCCCTTTCCGACTCTTCCATTCACTTCTGCAACATATATTAGCTTTGTCAGTCTTTCCGCATTCATTCTTTCTACATGACCAAACCACCGAAGCATTCCTTTCTTAATCCTGGTCACCGCATCATCTTGCAAACCACACTCTTCTTTTATCACACAGTTTCTCACCCTGTCACTCAGATTCAGCCCTAACATACTCCTTAGCGACCGCATTTCTACCGCATTTATTCTACTCTCGTGCTTCTTCTGCCACACCCAACTTTCACTACCATACGTTAAAGTAGGGACTAATACAGCACTGTGAATTGCCATACGTGCCTTTTTTGACACATTCTGACTTTTCACAATAGAGTGTAGAGCCCCATTTACTTTATTTCCTGCATTCACTCGTCGTTCAATGTCCTTATCATATCTCGCATCCCTGCTGAATACACATCCCAAATATACAAACTCATCCACTTGCTCAATTAACTCTCCTTCTATTCTTATTTCACATACCGTTTTGCTTTCATCTCTTTCAAAAACTTACTCTTACTCGCGTTCACTTTCATTCCCCTTTCTTTTAATGACCTGTTCATTAATGTAACCATCATTTGCAACTCGGCCGCCGACGACGCAAGTATGACTTGATCATCGGCGTACAAAAGGCATTTGATGGTTAACTCACCCATTCTTACCCCGCATTCTTCAACTTTCAAATTTTCCAAACAGCTGTCCATAAATAGGTTGAACAGCCACGGGGAAGCTACACAGCCCTGTCTGACACCTTTATGGATGCCAAACCAGTCCGAGTAGACCCCGTTGATTCTAACACAAGCACTCGAGTCCCTATACAGAGACTTTAATGCCTGTATCAAACCAGCGCTCAACCTAAATGCGTTCAGCGTTTGCCATAACACATCCCTGTCCACTCTGTCATAAGCCTTTTCCAAGTCCATGAATGCACAAAAAACTCCTTGGTTTTTCGCCAAAAACTTCTCCGCGATCATGCGCATGGAAAAGACTTGATCTGTACACCCCATTCCCTTTTTAAATCCCGCTTGCACATCCCAAATTTTTTCATCAGTTTCTTTCATAACTCTTTCAATTAGTACCTTAGCATACAGTTTTCCCACAATGCTAAGAAGGCTGATACCACGGTAGTTTTTACAGTCCTGCTGTGACCCTTTTCCCTTATATATTGGGACTATCACGGCTTTGCACCAGTCTCCCGGTACCCGCTTTAGTTCCCAACATAAATTAAACAAGGTGTACAGCAGGCCTGCCACCACGTCCTCTCCAGCCCTTAGCATTTCGAGTGAAACTCTATCATATCCGGCTGCCTTACCTACTTTCATGCTTTTCATTGCTTTCATTATTTCATCCATACTTATCTCCTTATCCCTTTCATCTTCTTTCGGAATTTCTATTTCATTTAGTTCACACTTCTCCTCACTCATAAATTCGCTTTCAAAATATTCCTTCCATCTCTTTAGACTCAACACTTCATCATTCAGGATACAGCCATTCTCGTCTCGTATCGCATTCAATCTAGGCTGTTTTGAAAGTCCCCTGGTATTTCTTACGAGTTTCCAGAACATTTTAATATTTGCCTGGAAGTTATCCGATATTTTTCTATCATTCCTATCCGTTCTTTCTTGCTTTTTCCTTTCAACTAATTCTTTTACTCTCTTATTTAAACGTTTAAACTCTGCCTTTTTTCTTTCATTCTCATCATTCTTACCGCCAGAGTTACCAGCTTTGGTCGCTAGTAAATCTAGCCATGCTCTCTTCTTTGCTTCAACTTCCATACGTACCTCGTCATCCCACCATAACGTATTGTCTTTCCTTTCATTCATTCTCTTACTAACACCACATACTTCGGTAGCTGCATCCACTAAACCTTTCTTAACATTATGCCACACATTCTCCACGTCTAACTCATTCACACACAACTCATCCAAATTACTTATATTTTCTCTCAGTCTGCATTTGTACTTGTCTTTCACATCTTCATCTTGTAACCTCTCAATTCTTATACGCTGTAACGCAGTGGTAGACACAGATGTCCTATGCCGCCAACGTCTGAATAAACCCCTAATTCGGCATAAGACCAGGTAGTGGTCCGTCCCTACGTTGGACCCCCGGTAAACCCTTGTATCCACCACTGCGCTCCTCATTCTTTCATCCACAGTTATGAAATCTATCATGCTTCTATCATCACCTCTTTCCCAAGTATACATGTGAATCTTCTTATGACGAAAGAAAG
The DNA here is from genome assembly GCA_036936625.1 of Parnassius smintheus behrii. Lineage (NCBI taxonomy): Eukaryota > Metazoa > Arthropoda > Insecta > Lepidoptera > Papilionidae > Parnassius > Parnassius smintheus. Next base: position 2,843,760 of record JAUPFT010000005.1, on the reverse strand, counting down.
TGTTCGTCACAAAAAGATTCCTTTCCACACATACGGTACGGTTACTTTCACCATTCTCATTTATACTTTCATCACCAAACGTTCCCAATATCCTTTCATAACCAAGCCTCCTCACCCCAACCCTTCCATTAAAATCTCCTAGCATAATAATATTTTCATTTCCCTTACACTTCATTAGCACCATCCTTACCATTCCCAAAACTGCTTTCGGATATAAGTGGGCTTAGACATGTCTGGGGCGTAGACCCCTAACACAAACAACTTCTTTAAGCCCACTTTCATTCGTATCCATAGCAGTCTTGGGCTTACACATTCATACTCTTTCACACATTGGCCCATTCGTTCTGAAAGGATGATTCCTACTCCCTGGCATGCCCGCTCGATCTCGTCTACACCAGACCAGTATGCGGTATACATGCCATGTGCAGTGACATCCTTCCCCTTCCTTTTCGTCTCATTTACACATAATACATCTATTCCTCTATCATACATCATATCGCATACTTTATCCATTTTATCATTCATTGCCCCACATACATTCAACGTAGCCAGACGGGCCTCTGCAATCCACTTTTCGCCTCTCTGGGAGACAGAACGTGACGGGTGGCGAACCTCGTCGCCGGTTTTCCTCCCGGAGATTCTTCGCACCCCTGCCCCATTAAAGGGGCGCCGGGAACTCGGGGCCATTTCTTTTACTTTTTGCCTCATGGTGCGAAAACTAGGGCGTGGCATATTTTACGCCGCTACCACACGGCGAGTAGCCGAGTCTGTTCTTTCGGCTTTGTCGCTCTTTTAGCACCACCCGGGGGAAACCTGTAGGGTGGGCCTAGGATTAGGTGGTCGAAGCCTACGGACGCGAGCGACTTATCCCCCCCTTATCTGTGTCATTTGTTTTTTCAATCAGCGATTCGTTGCATGGTTGGAGGCTAGGCGGTGGTTTGTTGTTTATTATTTTTACAGCAAACGGCTGCGTACGTCAGATGGTGACTGGTTGCATAATTTATTGTTTCTACAAAATAAATAGAGAAATACAATTTCAAATAGTGCTATATACAGGTTGACCGGTAATTCGACCTATTCCTTGAAGGAGTTTAAACTAGGGATCATTTGCCACAAATTAACCCATATCCCCACTTGATATAGATAAACTTGTGACAAATGATCCCTAGTTTAACCTCTTTCAAGGAATAGATCAAATAACCGGTCACTATATGCATACATGCATATAAATACATAAAAAAACACTTTTTTATAACTATATACCTAAAAGCATTATTTTATTTCAGTAGATATCGGGGCGTATGGAAAAGTAACAACTCCACAATTTTTAAAGACTTTTGTTTAAAAATCTTGTCGAGAAAGTAGACTTAGAGCTTGCAAAAAAACATAATTAGTGTTAGTTGTGCTTTTAACAATTACGTGAGGTTAAGGGGTGGTTATAGGTATGAACACACTCTCTGAACACACTCTCTACGAAATATCTTTGAATAGTTGAAACTCCCCTGGTAAGATAAAATGATATATTTAAATAAATTTGGTCTAAGAAATAATATATTACATAAATCAATCAGATCCGTCTCTACATTCTATACTTAAAAACGTTGTGACCGTTGTAACGTTCCTTTCGACCTGTCCATTTCCCCGTAGAGTACCGGTAGCTATTATATGATGATTAACCCGCTATTTAGTAGGAGTGGTAGTAAATATTGCAATTGCCTTGAATTGAAATTTGTGTCGCGATCAGTTATAACTAAACTTGGATGTGCCCAAGATTGACACGCTATCTCTCACTACCTCGACTAATTGTGCCCCAGACAAAGATTTAAGAAATTTAAAATACGAAACTTAGTAAATCTGTCAATGATCATTAAAATATACTTAAATCCTTCATGTGAAGCTTGAAAGTGTCCCAGGATGTCTAAATTTATAGTACGAAATGGAATAGGTAATTTTACGATTGGGTGGAACATGCCCTGTTTTGGTCCCGATTGACTTTTATACTGAGTACAGATAAAACAATGCAAGATGTATTTTCTTACAAATCGGGCAATTCCAGGAAACCAAAATTTTCTAAAATATTGTTTAATGTTTTATCAAAACCTACATGGCAGCTTTCATAGCGATAGCCTTTCAGGACAAATATTTTTGGTTAAGAATTTACAATAATATAATAGATTACTACGTAATAAATATATATTTTCATCAAGATTACCACCTAGGACTTGTTCAGTCACATTCTGCGTTTCGGAACACATATATTGGGCAATCCAGAAGCAAGGGGTCGTTGTTTATTAAGCTTACTCTTTCCGTTACTAAAATTTCGAGGTTTTAGCTTAAATAATCTACATGGCTTGTGTATTTTTCATTTATTTCAGGCAAATAGTTTATGTTCCAGTCGTACATGGTCTATATTTGTTTCCGATGAAATAACGCTCTGGTATTTTTATTTTTTTTTATTATTCGACCTTTTAAACCTGAACCTAAGTGACTGCGTAAAGAAAGAATGCCATCTAATGACTGCGTGACAGTATTTAAATTTAACGGTGAAAAAGGGTTACATATTAACCTAGTACCATGGGAGTCTAATAATAGTGACATCGGGGTGTTGAATGGAATTTTTTTTCTTTCAGTCACAATTAAAACTATCATCTCTGATAACACGAAACATCAATTCAAGACAAATAGTTTCTGTTTTTTCTTATGGGCAAGGGGTCGCAGTCGAAAAGGCGTGTAGTTTTCTGTTTCCTACGCCATCTAAATATACAGAGCAAGGAGTGAGGCAGCAACCTAACCGTCTAACAATGCTATCCCTAATTATACTACAGCTTGCCCCGACGTTAAATGTAAGCCTAGTCACAATGTACTATTTTTTGTGAGGTAATGTTGTAACCTAACGCGTTATGATTTATCAACCATTTTTTTAAATATACGTTTTCGCTCAAGAATAATTTAAATAACATTTACTTTTATCATTACCGGTCTTTTTACTCTCTAAGCGCGCCAGAGAGACAACCCTACGGGTGGAGACTCTCGACTTAGAACTAATGAGGCTAATCGAATTTCTACCATTATTCTGGACGTGGAAATATACAACGCCCCCGTAAGCCTTCTCACTGGCGTCTGCAAACCCAACGACCGTTATGACGCTATTTCTATCTACGTTTATATGACGCGGTATTTTAATTTCTCTTAATAAAGGAAGTTCCTCTCTAAAGCGCTGCCACAACCGAACAATGCTGTCAGGCGGCGAGTCATCCCAGTCGCATTCCAATAACCAAAGTTGTTTAATTAAAAGCTTAGCGTATAATACCACCGGAGCTACGAAACCCATGACGTCCCATAATCTAGCAACGCATGACAGTATTGTGCACTTTGTGCATTTCTCTACGGGTGGATTTACCTTAAGGCTAAACACGTCGGACTCTGGTGACCAACACAGACCGAGCACCTTGTGTGTATCAGAATCGTCGAATTCCTTTATCGCCGAAAGACGGTGTGATAGTGGGATTGTATCCAAAACCGGACGCGAATTACTAGTCCACTTCACAAGATCGAATTGACCCGATTTCATGAGCCTTATAACCTCGGCGGTGGTTAGGGTGGCCTCCTCCACGCTATCGACCGAGTACACAAAATCATCCATATATAATCCGCTCTCAATTGCCCTCTTAGCTTTAGGATAAGAGGGACCTTCATCGTGAGCGAGCTGTGTCACCGTGCGTAACGCATGAAATGGGCTCGAATTTAAACCAAAACAAACGCGGTTAAATTCAACCACCATTAGAGTTTCCTTTGGGTTGAAACGATATAAAATGCGTTGGAATCTACGGTCGCATTCACGGACCCCTATGCAAAGAAACATTTGGCGAATATCGGCGGATAGTGCTATACTAAACAAACGAAAATTGGCTATTATATTAAATAAACTGCCCTGTAAATTTTGCCCACTAAAGACGATATCGTTAAGCGACAGGTGAGTGCTAGTTTTAGCACTAGCGTCGAGCACTACACGTAACTTAGATGTGAGTTTGTCCTCTCTAATGACTCCGTGGTGTGGTATGAAATACGACGGTGTGTCTTCGTAGTTATCTAATTTCGAAGCCACAAGTGATATGTAACCTTCTCTTATATATTCGTTAATGACGCCGTCGTAAGCTTCCTTTAACTGGGGTGAAGCGAGCATCCTACGCTCCAAGTTGTAGAAACGTTTTTCCGTCATTTGACGCGAATCGCCGAGAGATAAAACATCTCCTTTAAAGGGTAGCGCTACACTATATCTACCGTCGCGATCACGAACGGTCGTCCGGACGTAAATTTCCTCGCATAACCTGTCATCTGAGCTAGCTATGGGTAGGAAGTTCACCTGCTCCATCTCCCAAAATTTGCGGACTAACGACTCAAGCGGTTCGACAGCTATACCACAATAAGAGGTTGCCGAAATACTATCTATGATGGGGGCGGAGCCAAGGATCACATAGCCCAATACGGTTTCCAGTGCGTAAGGCGCGGTATGCGAGGAGTTGCCCCTGACCTTATTGTTTAACAAAAGATGAGGGAAAAGCGATGCTCCAATGAGCATGTCTATGTTTCCAGGAACGGCGTAAGTGTCGTCCGCCAGAGTCAAATTCTTAAATTCAATCACTGCCGAGGTTTCAACCGAAACGGTTGGCAACCGTTCAGTGACCCTATCTACTACTAGTGCATTTATATCAAAGTTAACATTACGATCTATCCGAGAATAAAATTTTAAATTTATATATCCCTGTGTAGCTTTACTAGTACCTCCGATGCCTTTAACTACAGGACATGAAAGTGACCTATTTATTACTAAGCCTAAGCGCTGACAACATTGTCGCGTTATAAAGCTATTTTGAGCTCCGCTGTCCAGCAGTGCACGGACGCTTTGTTCGCTTCCACGCGAATCCCTAACCAAAATACGTGGCGTACCCAACACGGTTGAAGGAGGTTGTGCTCCCATATTTGCCAATGAGCACAGAGCGACATCACCAGGTCGACCGCTAGAATCGTTGACCTTAGTAGGGGTGAATTCCTTGTCCGCTTTACTTGACGCCGCTATGTTGCTATTTTCAAAATGTAATAGCGTGTGATGTTTCCTGGCACACTTGCTACATACGGAACTCGAATTGCATTTTGCAACTAAATGCTTATCGCTTAAGCAGTTCAAACATAGGTTGTTTGTCTTTTCTAATTTATAACGTTCGCTTGGTGAGTATTCACGAAAAGTCGCACAATTATATAAATTACCGTGTTTATCTTTACATACTATACAAGTATGCTGGAGTGATGTTGGCGTAGCGGTTACGTAAGTTAACGACCCTGCTATTTTAGATGGTTGAGTCTGTCTACGGTCGACGCACCTTTTAATCTCCTGTTTAACGTTCGTAGAGCGCTGCATCACCTTTATTTGATCTCGCACGAACGATGCTAATGAATGAAAGGAAGGCATCTCCGAGCTACGATGCTCCATTTCAAACGCACGCACGGTGTCGGGGTCTAATTTCTTTAGTGCAATATGGAGAAACACCACGTCCATAAGATCATTAAATTTCAAATTCTTAAGTGCAGCCACCGATGCCACAAATTTATCTAGAAACTGCTCTAAGCCGTTGATGTTCGCGGATGGTATAGGCTTAAGATCGAATATCTGGTTCAAATATTCGGAAGCTAACATTCTCCTATCTTCGTATCTAGTTTTAAGCGTTTCGAATATTAATAAGTAATTGTTTTGCTGTAGGTGTAAAACCAGAGCAGATCGACTGTGCCCTGCCACTAAGTTTACTAATTAAGTAATATAATTTTTCAACGTCCGATAACGATGTGTTGTTGTGTATATTGTTTTTAAAACTACTGAAGAAGAAGGGCCACGTCTTAATATCACCATTGAATACTGGAATATCTATTGGCGGCAACCTAATTGAGTCACTTGGACGTACCTGTGTTTCCGGCTTTGCTTCGTTTTGAGATTGTAGGGATTTTGCAGTTCTTTTCACGCGACACAACATATCTTCGAATGCCAGTAGCGGTTGGTAGTTCACTATGTATTTCGGGTCGATTTGTAATTCCAAATGATTAATTTGGTCTAATATTCTTTCGTAATCTATCCGCAAAGAATCTACCGTTTCGATTTCATTCAAAAAGTTTTCCCGCACTGCTTCTATATTAATGTTCTTTATATAATCACTTATATTCTGCATACGCGAAAAGAGTATGTCCCTCTTGGCATAAAGCGTTTTAATTTTGATTTCAATTCCACTAACTGCCATTTTAAATTATTATAATAAAGTTATATTAATCACAATTAATCTCACAACGCACAAACAATGATGGATGGACACTCGGTATGCCGTATTACGTAATTAAATCGAACACCTGCACAGCGAGTCGAGGTGACGCGTCGTTCGCTAAACTCAATATTTTTATCAAGATTGTGGGGTAAGCGTACCAAACGGTTCCTATTACACTGTTTCAATTATTTAATAAGCTTTAAATTTAACCAAATACGAGCGCTATAAAACGAATAATTCTGTTTGCGAGTACCTCATCAAAATTTAAATTTAAACGAACACTATTTAAGTCTATTCCATAAATTAGAGTGCATTATCTAATTAACTAATTCAACAATTCGACCAAATCCTGCCGAAGTGACCATAAAATGGTGGAGCCACGTGTCTAAAGCTGCCGAAAATCTAGTTCCCCGGTCGAACCTTAAACCTATTACACGAGATATTAACTAAAGTGGACTGTATATGCGATTGCTTCTACGCTTACGTAAAAGCGACTACTATAGCATGCGGTACAATGCACTCGCTCTTCCCTAAACTAATACTATTATTGTGCCAAATCGATGAAAAGGAATCCTGCCTGATTAGGAGAACACAGAATTGGAGCGGAGCTAAAACTAGGTGTGTGTTACTTGCAGTATTACAGTGGCTGCAAATAACCGCCGGTACGACAAACTCCGCCCACGTTGAGTCCCGCGATTCCGTGAGGCGTTGAGGTCACCGGCCCCTAGTTGATTCTTGGCACTTTATGCGTTTCGTGCATCCTGTGCCTAGTCGCGTGTAAAGTGCCACCGTTGCACTTCCCCCAACCCTTTTGGTGTACAAAAGGGGTAGGCAGTGCCCCATGTGTTGAAAGCCATAGACTTTTATTACCATATTTTAGACAGGGCCGTTAGTTAATTACCTATGTCTGATAAGAAAAAGGGGGAGCCTCCCCCCCCATCTAGAAAACCACCGGACCGAAAAGGTGTGTTGGATCGACCACCGGTTGTGAGGGATCTGTCGAACCCGGAACGCACGAGGGTCGTGTCCTCCTTCTCACAGATCCCCCAACGAAAACCCGTCTCGCCACGGAAGGAGCCCGCACAGGGTGCTGCGCTCACGCCGGCCGTATCTGAGCATACGGCCAGGCAAGAACCACCACCCCAACAGCAGCGAGCTGTAAAAACGGCTAGACGCCATACTCCACCGGAGACCGAAGCCTCTTTATACGAAAAGAGGCAAAGGATTGGCTCCCAACTGTCCTCCGACGAGGCACCGTCTACATCGGAGGAGGATGATGAGTACCACCATCGGGTGACGCAGAAAAAGGTGTTGAGGTCACCACCTAAATCACCATCACCACCGCAACTCCCCCCCCCCCGCTCCATATCACCGGATCGGCGAAGCCATGATTCGGCCCAGTACGAGCAGGGGGGTGAGGAATCCTTCAGTTGGGGGTCAACTACTTATGCCACCCTCGCTGCATCCGCCGGCCGATCATCGCCGGTGGCAACAATTAATCCGTCCGGGCTCTCACAGGACGATGGCCAACGGCCATCTACCAGTTATGCCCATATGGTAGCTGCACCAGCAGTACCACGACCACCACCGGCGGCAACGTCTACAGAAAAACCTGCCGACCAGGAGAAGGGCCGTTACCCACCCATAGTGGCCGAATGCCTACCAGACTGGACGAGGCATTTTAAGGAGCTCAACAAAATGTTGGGCCACCACATAAGTGCCCGTCCGTTTGGGAAAGGCGTCAGATTCACACCGCAGAGTGCCAATGAGTTCCGCACAGTACAGCGGTACATGGTGGAATTGACGAAGAAAACACCAACACTGTCGTGGTATTGTTATACCCCGGAGGAGGACAAGCCCACTAAAGTGGGCATCCGGGGTCTACCAATGGGCACGGATACCAAAGCAATAGAGGAGGCTATAAGGGCAAAGGGCTTCCCTATTAAATACGTAAAGGCTATACCACCTCGTAGAAGCAGACCTGGCTGCGTCTACTTTGCCCAACTGGACCACCTGAGCCTGGAGCAGCTCCAGGAATTATACAACATCGACGAGCTCCTCTATATGAGAGGAGTCGTCATCGAGGCCTGGCAAAGAAAAGCAGGACTAGCCCAATGCCATCGATGCCAGGCCTTCGGGCACGCCTCTGCCAACTGCTTCAGGCCAGTGAGATGCGTGCGCTGTGCCGGGGAGCACATTGCTAGCCAATGCCCTCGGGGTAGGGAAGAAGAGCCGAAATGTGCCAATTGTGGCAAAAACCACACGGCAAATGACCGCCGCTGCCCAGTCCTGAGGAGGACTGCTAGGAGGCAGGGGATAACCTTGCCGGGACTACTCCCGGAAGCACCCAAAAAGGCCCCTCAGAGTTGCCCGAAAGCTGTTACAATCCAGCAGGACGGGTGGACCACCATCACCGGGAAGGGCAGGCAACCAGCCCCCCCCCACCCGTAACATCCCAGGAAACGGTGGAACCCACAACGATCAGGGCAACCACCGGGGCGACTCTACAGCCTCCCGCCAATCCTGCCACTAAACGGCAACCCTCTAAGAAGAGGAGGCGGGAGAGAAGTAGGAAGAAGTCGCAGCCTCCTCAGGCTGTCACCTCTACCCCGACACCAACAATACCAGTAGCCTCGCAGAAGGCGCAGATTACTAGGGTGATAACCAATGTGGGTACAGCGCCAGAAAGGGCCCTACCAGAACGTAGGGCCCGCTCTAAATCTAGAGCGCGCTCAACCCACAAGCCAAGAGGGCAGGACCAGGAGCAACCACACCCGAGACAATTGCCAACGCCTTCTTACAGGAGAACACCTTCCTCCGGCCTCGAAACAGCAGATGCAATCCAACGTCTGGTTGGCATTGCCATCGAGGTCGGCACGCAAGTCCTGGCTGACATAAGAGCCGGGACAGATCCAGTGACAGCGATAATGAAGGCGCTGGCAAACCTTCTTGCCCGGCATTATGGAGGAGAGTAATCTGCGCCTCCTCTATTGGAACCCGGACGGAATACAGCAGAAGCTGCATGAACTCCGCACAGTCGCCCAGCAACAGGATTTACACATCATCTTGCTGGGAGAGACAAAGTTGAACCCAAAGACGCATATTAAGCTGCCGAATTATCACATTTACAGGAGGGACGAGGTCACTGCTCAGGGGGCCGCCTATAGAGGAACGGCGGTTCTAGTGAGGAGGGACATCGTCCATCAAGAGCTGGGATTACCACCTTACCAGACTATGCGCTCTATCGGCATAAAAATGGAGGCGGCGGGCGAGGAACTTAGAATCTACGCGGCATACCGCCCGCCAGGGACTCCATTTTGCTCCTCAGACATCCGGACGGTGATGGAAGGCGACACACCCACAATTGTCGCCGGGGACCTAAACGCTAAACACCCGGCGTGGGGGTCCAGAGTGATCACCCCGCCGGGTCATGAACTATATGAAGATGCGGAGAAGAACTCGTATGACGTTTTAGGTCCCGAGGAACCAACTCACGTTCCTACTGATCCAAGGAGGAAACCGGATGTATTAGACATCGTGCTCACTAGGAACGTCAACTATCCGATAGTGGTAGAAGTGCTGTACGACCTTTCTTCACAGCACCTCCCGTTACTGATAACCCTTGGCCTGAAGGCGGTGACTACGCCGCCCAGAGCGTTTAAGACACGTGTCGACTGGAGGCTCTACTGTCAACACCTGCAGCAGAGACCTCCAGCACACCAGCCGATAAGCACAGCGGACGACGTAGAGGCCGCTGCAACTAGAATTACCAAAAACATCAAGGAGGCCCTCCACGCGGCCTCTACGATCGTCCCGATCACTGCCAGGCGAGACGATCTGCCGCTTAACATATGCGTGCAGATCAGGCGCAAGAGAGCGTTAAGAAAGCTCTGGGCGCGTACTCGCTGCCCCAGATTAAAGACCCAGCTCAATACCATCTCGGAGGAACTGTCGGTTGCAGTCCAGGCCTTCAGAGGCGACGCCTGGGATCGGCGCATCAGCAAGGCTGAAGAGCAAGATGCGTCGCTCTATAAACTGAACCGGCAGTTAACCAGAACCAAACCTCCCGTTTGCCCGTTGATAGATAGCACAGGCAAACGCTGCTATGATGCCAAGGGCAGAGCGGATATCCTAGTCGAGCACTTCGAGGAGCAATTTATGCCGAACCCAGCAGGTGCGGAGTTCATGGAGCTTCATGCCAGGAAGGAAAGTCGCGTACAGGAGTTCCTGTCGTCGCCCGCGCCGCCTCTTGCAGGAGAGTGGTTCATCTCCCCCGCTGAATTGCGGAGGACAGTAACCCGCCTGCAACCGAGGAAGGCGCCGGGGCACGACGGGATTACCAACGCTGCACTCCGACAGCTGCCCAATAGAGTCATAGTAGAGCTTGGTTGACTCTACAATGGGATATTGCGGACATCCCACTTCCCGGAGGACTGGAAAAAAGGCAGAATTATCGTCTTGCCGAAACCCGGGAAGGACAGGCGTAGAGCTGCCAGCTACAGGCCGATCACGCTATTACCACACATAGCTAAACTGTTTGAAAGATTGCTGCTAAGACGTCTCCGTCCGTGCATCCAACTTCGGGCGGAGCAGCACGGATTCAGGAGGGGTCACTCTACAGTCACACAACTGACTAGAGTGCTGCACCTGCTTGCGGCACAGTATAATCGTGGCCGCATATCGTTGGGCGTCTTTCTCGATATCGAGAAGGCGTTCGACCGGGTGTGGCACGTAGGATTACTATACAAGCTGAAAGAACAGACCAGTGTCCCTCTTGCTATGTTGCGGTTAATGGCGTCTTTCCTGGAAGACAGGAAGTTCTACGTCTGCGTAGAGGACGCCGAGTCCGCAACAAAAACCATCAATGCCGGCGTTCCACAGGGCAGCTGTCTGTCACCAGTCCTGTACGCGGCTTACACTAACGATATACCTACACTGGCAGGCAGGCTTCAAGAGTGGGAGGACGACGTCGATCTGGCGCTATACGCGGACGATAGCGCCTATTTCACCTCGTCCAGAAGAGCCCACATAGCCACTGCCAAGATGCAGCGTCTGCTGGACCTGCTGCCACCATGGCTGGATGAGTGGAGGATGGTCGTCAACGTTGGTAAGACGACCGCTCTGCTCACTCGCCGTCTCAGGAATTTACCACCTCCGCTGACCCTCAATGGCCAGGAGATTGCGTACCAGAAGGCCATAACTTATCTTGGGTGCAAGATCGACAGGACGCTGCGCATGACCGCGCACGTCGACTTCGTCGTCCACCGGGCCCGATGTGCGCGGGCGACGCTCTTGCCGGTACTTGCATCCAAACTGCCTATAAAAACTAAGCTCCAGATATACAAGATGTATATCCGGACCATCATCACGTATGCTGCACCGGCCTGGTACGCACTTCTGAGCGACCCTCTGAGGCGGCGACTGCAGGCCCAGCAGAACCTGACATTAAGGACGATTGTCGGAGCAGGTCGTTACGTCCGGAACGACGTCATAGCGGCCGATCTGAAAGTCGAGACTATCACCGACTTCGTGGCCCGGTTAGCGCGCGGCATGTTTGACCGTGCCGATAACGGGCCACATGAACACCTGAACGGCTTTGCGCCGTTACACACCCGGCCACCGGACGGGCGACCTCTTCCAAGAGAACTCCTCTCTATATGTGATTAGAGAGTTGAGTAACAACCCACAATGCCGCTGAAAGGCCATCTTTGACTATAATAGATAACCTCTTTTTTTTCCGTAATTAACCAATTACGGAAAAACCGGATTTACAACATTACGCCTGAATAGGCAACAAGGACTGGCCCATAGTGATGGGCCATGAGGAATATCCGGGCAATGGGGTATACCCCGAGGCCCGACACCTGCATTGTCCTACCCGGGCACTGTAGACGACAATCAATGGTGAGGCGGGTTCCCTGGAGCTCGACTGCTTCCAGGCTAAAGCGGTTTCTACTAGCGATGTGGTTCCAACAACGACTGCGGCGGGAAGAGGCTATGTGGTTTCAACGACGACTGCGAAGGGAGGAGGTCGCGCATCGGTCGCGCGTGCCTTATATATCCTCGGTTCCGATGATTACGCGACACTCTAGAATCATCTTCTTGCCCCTCCCACCCCACCACCCCGATGTGTCGATAGGAGGGTATGAATGATATCGTTTTCGGAAAGGAATAAGCGACTTGGCACCCACCGTCCAATATAAAATAAATACGAATGGGTTTCCGCGCAACCAGTAACTAATTCCACCGCAAACAAGCTCTATTAGTTTGACCTCAGTAAAACGTATTTTAGTAGATTTTAATAGTCTTAATTTCTCCCTAGCATAACCACCGAAAGAATCTGCGGAATCCGACGTGTATAACACATCATTTAAAAGTTTTCCACTAAGATTTTTCTTTTGCGGGTACACAGACATATTATTTTTTTTTGAATTCTTCCCATGATCTACCCGTCTCGGGCTCCCATGTTTCAAACTAGGATAATGGAGAGCCCCAAAAGGCCTTACCGGTTTTTTCAAACTTCTCGAAGCTGCTCCATTTTAACTCGTTTTTCAACTTATCGAAGCTTCAGCACCAGGCAGCTGCTTCGTCGCTGCTTTCGTCCGGGTCGAAAATTGGCACTGCTACGTCGTAGTTCCGCTTATTTGAAACCATTGAATTTTGGATGGTTTACAACAGCTCTTTCACCAACTCCACATCCATATTGAAATAGTTTTCCCTGAAATATTTAAAATAAAACGATTAACAAAAAGCACGAGCGATCTCACTTCTGATGCTTTCATGGACTATTAAACAAAGAAATTAGCTAGGAAAACGATCGGCTCAGTAATAAACTTAAACTCACCCATTTAGCTAAAAATATTTGTTAAAATCTTCCTTATAACAGGGAACAAATTATGAAAAAAATTAGCCAATTTTAAATAATATATTTAAAGAAAATATTTTCGCACATATTTTAACAAAATACACAATAAGAAAAATTACGATAAAATAACACATAGTAGAAATATACAAAATTATTACCTATTAAATAAAATCATAAAAATCAATTTCGAATTTAAATTTAAATTCGCATTTTAAGTTCTACAAGTACAACTAGCTATGTAATGTTATTATAATTCTAATCTGTTGGACCAATCAAGACGGTGGACTTTTTTTTAATAGTCATCTATAATGTTGCTATTATATGAAAGGATTTGCTGGGAAGAATACGAGAAATGAAATGACGTCTGTCTAAATCCAATATCGTGGACCCCCAAAGATGGCGGACTATGTTCTTTATTCATCCCATGATACGTATATCAAATAAACACATGGATTCAAATGATGATAACAAGATGAACCCTTTGCTTCGTTCGCTAAAATTAATACAAATAAAATTATGTCTGAAATCAGCTCTTGCAGATGACGGTTTGGACTGTCACACGGTAAGACTAAGCGGGTCATGTCTTAAATAATGGTGAGTTGGTCTTTACTGGTGGTATTTGAATGAAGCGGTGGTGAAAAAAAAATCAAAATAGCCGAAAACAAGATGGCCGCAATACCAATTTTCAGGACTTATAACTCTTGAAAAGGTTAGGAAGAGTTTGGTAGTGCTTGAACAAATTAATGTTGTAAAGACTGACAAGGGTTAAATACTCGTCATAAGAAATTCAATACGGCGGATCTGAAGTGGTTTTTAATCAAAAACTAACAATGACGCAGTAAATAAAACGTACCGACTTAGGAACATGTCCAAGAAAACTAAAAAATAAATTCATAGTAAAAACACTTTTATTAAAATGATCTAAAAAGAAGAAAATATAATTAAAATTAAATAAAAAATTAATAATTATAATATTATATTACACAATTTATATGATTTAAAAGCTTGTCGCGAGATATAACTGCGTACATAAACAAGAATACAATGTGACTTAATATTGACATAGGTAAGTAATTCTAAGAAAAAATTATGTTTTAAAAGATATTAATTATTACTTTGCAACCATCCGCTCAATAAAATAAAATGATGTGTGTTACCTAGTTTGAAAAGCCACCCTTGCTGGCATTAGTGCACGCAATTAAGGGAGGGCGTATCCTTTGTATCCGATTGCAGGTCAGTTTACACGATCTAAGTTTTTTGCTTCGAGAGAGTCGCTGCAAATAAAATTTTCACCATTGAGATATTTTGCTTTATGTGTTAATTTAATACTATTGTTTACCGTTACTGTTACAACCTGTTAAATCAACTGCTGAACATTGGCCTCCCCCATAGATTTCATCATATGGACATTTTTTTCTTTTTTTAGTTGTTATTGGGAAGAAGCTGCTAGCCCTCTTCTTATATGTTTCCCTCCGTCGCCTCTTACGACACCTACGCGATGCTATGGGGTGGATATTCTTACACCGCCACTACACGGTAACTTAAAACTATTGTTTACTGATACGATACTCTTGTTTTAGAGCCATAGTAGCTCAACGGCAAAGCGCTCCCTGTAAGTTTTACAGGATGTTAATTTAAAATAAACTGTTAATTTCAATTTAAAGTGCTGGTTTGACTTGACCACGTGCAAAAATTTTTCAAAACATTTGAAGTCCGCCAACACAGATTAGTGCAGCGCGACTGATATTTTCTTACCCTAAAACTCGTTCCGTGAGAAGAGGTGGCCTATGCCTAACAGTGGAAGCTTTAGGCTGTAACTTTATTTTATTTTTATGTTATTATTCTACATTAAATTAATTTAAATCGTTTCTAAAGATCAATTATTTCAATTCATTAATTTAAAATATGTAAGAAAATAATCAGAGGGTAGCAACTGTGAACGAACACTCTCTATCAAACAGTTTAATATTTAAATCATAATTATACATTTCTCGTTTATTTGATAAATTTATTGATCAACCACAGCTTTACTTACATGCGTACGTACGATAAGCTGAACGTGAAATTTCTACTAGGAAGAGAAGTTTATTTCATAATTTTAAGCAATATAATTCTGGAATCAATTTGAAATTACCATAAATTAATCTTTATTCCTGTTCTAAAAGCCCTAATAGAACATCATAATTTAAATATTTAAATAAAACCTAGAGAAAAAAAACATCCATTTTGTATTTAAGGTAATGTGTTAAGCACGAAACGATAAAGGGACGAGTGAACGCCGAACACAGACTAAATGGGGCTCTTCATTCTACTCCCACAGTAGAGTAAATTGTTTTGAAAAAGGCACGTATGATAATTCACAATGATGTGTTAGTCCCTATATAAATGTAAGGTAGTGTGAGCCGGGTGTGGCAGAATAAGCGCGAGAAGAGTACAAATGCTGTGGAATAATGGTCACCCCCTCGCTCTGACAGCGCGCGACATGTTATACTCCCGTTCCCTCGGGACCTTAATGGCGGGAAAATTTGTAAGTTAGAAAATTTTTTGCCATATTGCAAATTTTGCTATATTTTCACTTTGAGACAATATTTATGGATAAAACTTACAGGAATTCTTGTTGAATGTATAAACTATCGAATAAAATTATTTTTGGTTGCTAGAAATTGTAATAAAATACATAAATTACCCTGTATAGCATAGTAGTAGTATATACTTCAATTTTAGTGACAAAATTACTACTAATTTGAATTCTATACTTTTGCTTTTGGAGAAATTTATATGAAAATGTTTGGAAATATGTATATTTTTATGTTTTATGTGTTTCTATTCGTTACTCATACCAAAATATTAAAAAATTAAAAAATAATAATAATAATATTTTATCTGTATGACATTTCGAACAATATTTCAAAAATATCTTTGTGTGAATTTGAAATAAATACAACGTCAAGTTATTTGAAATATATAAGGAAACTATTTTTACTTACATTTTATACTAAAAATTAATGAGAATTTGAAAAATAACACATTTATGACTCAACCGCCAAAATGGGCCTTCCGGATTTTGAAGGACTTTTGGCAATTTACTTTTCACTTTTTATACCACAAATTATATATGTACGTGTTTACTATATTACAAGAAATGTAAAAAAGTATAATACTTTCGTTTTTAGTCCAGACACAAATACAAAATTCTATAAAAAAGACGGAGCACCTTCATCAAAGCGACACGTGGAACGCATAAAGTTCAGAGTGATTTCTCTTTTTTTTTCTAAGAAACGTTGCCAGGTTATGGTTTAAAATAAAAGAGCATATCTTTGTCTTTGATACTATTATCTATTGCATAGTGTCTTTGGTTTTGTTTAAAACGAAAGAATAGATTAAAAAAAATATTTCATTGGGCAGTACTTCTGATCTAATCCGACCCGTACTAGAGCCGACATAAGCTAGGTATTGTATGATCTAATCAGAACGGTAGCCGACTGAACGCAAGGAGTGTATTTGGGATAACTCTATATGAGAACTTGTATTATAAGATAAAATTAAATTTACTAAAAGAAAGTTGTGTAAGAAGTGAGTGGGATAACGCCGAATGAAAGTCCGTTGTTATAGCTAACCCCCCTGGGTGAAAAACGTGAGTACTGCATGTATGTATGTAGAAAACACCAAACGAGATGGTTATACCCATCGAAAGCCTAAGCCTAATATCTTTTTAATATATCCCATAGTCACCTCTTTCGATATCCTAGGGAAGAAATTGAGTGTGATTTTCTTTATAGGAGAAGTGTGACAAACGAGCACACAGTCCGCTCTGATGGTAAATGGATGCTGTGGCTCATATATATCTACGTTTATCCTAGATTAAGAATCAAAACGCAGAAGCGTGGTCATTTCTGAGGACTAAGATGGAATGCCTCGTTTCCAGTAAAAAAGCGTCTTCGGAACTCTACACTCACCAGACGAAACACTGCAGTATTTTACGCCGGTATCCTGTGAGTGCTCTCATACCGCTACAGCACGATTTAAGCGAACTAAAATATGTAATAATCAGATGCTCTAATAATACCAAAGAGTTATCACAATTAGTCCAGGGAAATAAATATTAAGAAAAACGGACGTAACAATGATGATTATAATTTATAATCATCATTGTTACAGTCCTTCTTAAGCTTACTGCTTAACATAGACCTTACCCAAGGAATGACACGAAGCATGGTCCTGGGCCGCCTGCATTCATCGACTTCTTGCATCAATTACCAAGTCGTCACTTTATTTATTGGGGGACCGCCCTTCACTTCGTTCAGCAGAATGAGGTTGCAACTCTATTTTCATAGCATAAGGATTACAAACAAGCACACAGTCATCCTGATGGTTAGTTGATGCAGTGGCCCATACACATCTACATTTATCTTCAATTAAAAATCAAAATGCAGTGCGCTTCTAGCCCTGAGGACTGAGATAGAATGTCTCGTTTTCAGTAAAAAGTATCTCCGGTTCTCTACACCGACTATACGAAACAAAGCACCATCAAACTGAAATTTTAGCTGGTATTCTGTGATAGCGTGAACCTAACCCGGTTGAGCCGACCCATCCGTTCCCTAAAGCTAAGTCAAGGATACTACTTCAGCGTAACTTTAGTGACTTGGATTTGGAGCAGCTTTTAAATGACGCTGTAAAGATTGATTGGAGTGTAGTCGTCAATGCGTCTACTGTTGATGAACAGGTTGCTTTGTTCAACTCTCTGTTAATTCAGCTTTACGACGTTCATGCTTCTGTTCGTCCAGTGCGTGTAAAGCATCCTCCCTCTCCTTGGCTGACCGATGATATAAAAAAAATCATCCACATTAAAAATTGTGCCAAAGCTAAATACAAGTCAGTCCCTAGCGATTTGAATAGAGAGAAATATAGATTAGTATGAATGAATGAATGAATGAATGAATGAATGAATGAATATACTTTATTGCACACCACAAACAAATTTACAGAGAACATAACAGAGAGCAGATTACATGTACAATTTGGCGGCCTTATCGCTACATAGCGATCTCTTCCAGGCAACCAAAGGTGTAAAGGAATAAAACAGTGAGTACTAGGTAGGTGGTGCAATATAAATATACCTAATATAATATCAATACATGCAATAAAATAACATATAAATAACTAATACATTAAAAAAATATGATACACATATACATACGTATATACATAAACCTACATACATATACACACATACATATATATATATACACATAAATACATACATATACATATACATACATATATCCTCAAATATATACCACTAACAATTACATAAACAAATAAATACAGAACTACATAATCACATAATTTATCCTAATGATTTTCGAACGATTGAGACAAGTAATGCTCTTTAAGAAGACGCTTAAAGACTACAATAGTCTGAGCTTCGCGTATATACAAAGGTAGGGCATTCCAGAGCTTAATAGACTGTACAGTAAAAGATTTATTAAAGGAAGATGTATAGTGAGTTGGTACCCTTAAAATGAGTTTTCTTGAAGAGCGTAAAGGTTCCCCTGGAAGCCCAACAAAACTAAATTTCTCCTTAAGATAAGGAGGAGTAGAAGGGTGAAATAAGACACAGTACAGAATAGAAAGAATATGCATGTTCCGGCGAAATTGGATAGGTAACCACTTGAGACGTGAGCGAAATTGAGAAATGTGGTCAAATTTGCGCAATCCAAATATGAACCGAATACTAGTATTTTGAAGTCTCTCAAGCTTAGTTAGCTGGTCTTTAGTTATGTCTACATAGCTTGCGTCAGCATAGTCGAGAATCGGAAGGAGAAGAGACTGTGCGAGCATAATTTTTGTAGGAATGGGAAGAAATGATCGAAGGCGACGCAGTGAACTAAGAGCGACAAAGGTTTTCTTACTTACCTCATTCAG
Organism: Parnassius smintheus behrii; assembly: GCA_036936625.1. NCBI lineage: Eukaryota > Metazoa > Arthropoda > Insecta > Lepidoptera > Papilionidae > Parnassius > Parnassius smintheus. The sequence goes on along the minus strand of JAUPFT010000005.1, from coordinate 2,824,665 downwards.
TTGGCGTTTCCAGTTTAAGGAACTATCAAGGTAAACACCAAGATTTTTGACATTGTCAAAGTAAGGGATCAGAACCCCATCGAATACAACAGGTGGTATGGAGAACCAGTCAATTCTTGAGATAAAGCTCTGACTACCAAAAATAATAGCCTGTGACTTTTTAGGATTGACATTTAGGCCATATGATTGACTCCACTCATGAATCATATTTAAGTCATTGTTTAATGTAGCGATTGCATTCGGCAAATACTCAAGAGTTGACTGGGTGTAAATCTGGACATCATCCGCATACATGTGGTAGAGAGAAGAAATTTTATGAGTAATTGAATTAATGAAAATGGAAAAGAGTAAAGGTGACAACACGCCACCCTGCGGCACGCCCGCAGTAATATCACACCAAGATGAGTAAGTTTCATTAACATGAATACACTGCCGACGGCCACAGAGATAACTTTGAAACCAGTCAATTACTGATGGAGATATGTTAAGGGAATACAACTGACTCAACAGTATATCGAAATCAACAGTATTGAACGCATTACTGAAATCTAGCAAGGTCATGACTGTGAGTTGTTTATTATCCATACCCCACCGTATGTCATCAGTAACTTTGATTAAGGCAGTAGCCGTACTATGACCGGGACGGAAACCGGATTGTAAAGAATTCAACAAGTTGTGCTTATTAAGGAAAAGTGTCAGCTGTTGGCAAATAAGTTTTTCAAGGACTTTAGAAAGGAAAGGTAAAATCGAAATGGGACGGAAATCAGTGAGGTTGACGGGATTAGATTTCTTCGGAAGGGGTATAACATAAGCACTCTTCCAGGCTTGAGGGAATTTAGAGGAAGATGCACATGCGTTAAGTAAATGAGTGATAATGGGAGTGATAACATCAAGGAGAGGAACGATCATATTACGGCTAATGCTGTCGCTACCGACAGCATTTGAGGAGATGGATAATATGATTCTCTTAACATCACATGCAGTAAATTGACTAAAAACGAACGGAGAATAATTAGGAGTCGGACTTACAGAAAGAGAACGAAGTGTTTGCAGTTTATGTTCACTATCAAAAGAGTTAGAAGGATTAGAAAAATGTTGATTTAATAGTTCAACATCAACACTGGGAGGTGAAGTATTAAGAGAGTTTCTACCAACTCCAACTGTTTTAAGAAACTTCCACACCCTAGATGAGTCGCCGTTCTCGACTGATGAATGAATATGGCGTCGTTGTGCATCTCTACACAATGTGTTGCAGCGATTCCGGATTTTAGTGTATTTTCTAAGGTTTTCCTCTGTTTTGTTCCTCTTAAGCTTTGACAATGCCGCATTCTTCTTCAAAATTAGCCTTTTCAGATCATCAGAGAGCCATGGAGCAGGTAAGTGCTTGAGTTTAACATAATGCATTGGCGCGTGTACGTCATATAGCTGAGTGAGAAGGGAATTGAAAAGTTCCACTTTATCGTCAATGCATGGTGCTCTCTCAATCACTGACCAGTCTATATTATGAGCATCTTCGCAAAGTTGGTCAATATCCATTCCTCCAAAATTACGTCGCAGAACTAATTTAGGTTTGATTTTAGGAGGGCGTAGTTTATACGAAAGGAAAAGTAAATCGTGATAAGAGAATGCATCAGCAGGACACTGTCCATGCTTGAAAACTAGGTTTGAAGATGACACGATAATTAAGTCCAGAAGGGAAGGAGTACAGTTAGGAAATTTGTGAGTAGCAGCAAGGGGTAGGATTTGCATATTACACGCTTCAATTATAGACTCAAGTTTTATAGCCCGATTGTCGCCTTTAAGTAAACAGGTGTTAAAGTCACCCATCAAAATAGTATGACTATATGTCGGGACTAGTGATTCTAAAAGAGATTCAAAAGAAGTAAAATAGTTTATAGAAATAGAGGGACTGTAGAAAACTCCAAGTAGGATTTTATTCTGAGACAGGGAGACCTCAACTAGCAAATGCTCAGCAGAATCACCAGGAGGCGGTTGACATGACGAACTAACAATTTGAAATGGAAAGTAGGATCTTAGATAGATCGCCACGCCCCCACAACCTCTATTACTGCGGTCATTTCTAATTAGATGAAACCCAGGCAAAGAGTAGGAAGTAGAAGGCAAACAGGGTTTTAGCCAAGATTCGGAAACTAAAATGGCATGAATATTTCGGGATTCAAATGACGCAAGCATGTCGGGATAATGAGCCGGAATGCTTTGGGCATTAATATGAATAGCATTGAAATTATTCACACAGTCTGAGAAACAAGAATTTAAGGTGATGTTGAGTGAAGGAGAAGCAGTTGTACTGTGATAACTAACATCACTAAGTGTCTCATCATCCGAAGACAACGACAGAAACAAATCACTATCGTTACAAATGTTTGAGGATAACATAAAAACTAATTAAATATACAAATAAATACTAATATACAATAAAAAATAAAATTTAAAAAAATATAAATGCAAGATCGAACGGTACCCACACAATTACAACCACCAGCAGCATGAAAGAGAAAGCATATAACACAACAACAACTTAAATAAATAGAACAATAAATTTAATATTAAAATTCCCAAAACAAAAGAAAAAAAAACTTGTAGTCTAACACCAATAAATTGTAAAAAATTATAAACGTCGGACTAGGCAGTATGGTTATAGATACCTTTGCCAAGCTAGTAAAATATAAAAAGTAAAAATGAATCTTAGAATTTCTCTGTCTACGTCTACGAATGCTTCTGTCAGCCTCTGTGGTTGCAGTACTCTAGTATTGAAACAGTAATCTATGGTTACAGGTAACAACTGTCAGTCTTAAAGTAAACAATAAAAATAAAAAACACAAAAGAAGAAATTAGGATAAACAATTAATCTAAATACCTGTAATGTGGAATAATTAAAATAATTTGAGAAACATTCTGCAAACTAGTGCAACCAATTAGAAATGATGTCATTGAAATATATGGCAAAGAATTCTAAGTTAATACCTGATAACCAAAAGTTACAAAAAATTCATGAATTGAGCTGCTGGAGTACATGAGTAAAAGCCAAACTACAAGAAAACACGCCACCTTCATTTTTTAGTCGTCTTCCTAGCCCTAGCAGTAGTAACACAGGGCTTAGGAGCAGAAGATGCCGCCGCAGCTGTCGTCGCCGCCGTCGTCGCAGTCAAATATGAGGTGGTAGGAACACCACATGCTGCATCAGGAATGGCGATCACCTCAGCCACGGTGTACACCCGATGCTTTGTGCCATCGGACCCAAGCACCACGACATATCCATTTTGTGACCAACACTGGGATACGCCAAAGCGCTTCCGAGCAGCAACGAACGCCTCATGACGGCCCTTAGTCAAGAACTCGGATAGAGTAACTCCGCTACCCTTTAATTTGGTTTTAGAAAACCAGACTTTGTCACGGAGATCCTGATCTCGAAACTTCACAAGCAGTGCACGAGGCTTGTCGCCACGGGGTTGCCCTAAGCAATGGCATCTAGTGATAGAGCTCACAGTAATTTCAGGGATATTCAATCGCTCCGATAATATCTTACTTGTGCAAAGAACTGGGGTTTCATCTCGGGCTTCAGGCACACCATGCACAAGCAACATCTTCCTCCTGGTCCTTACCTCCATTTCATCTTGATTTCTAGAGAGAAGCTGGAGCTGAAGTTGCAAATTTTCTAGTGCTGACAAAACAAATCCCCTAAAGGCGTTAAATTGTGCATTAATGTTGGAAGTAGGGCTTGTAGCAGGGATGGATGTTCTGACCTCCCTCTGGAACTCATCCATAAGTGTAGTGAAATTCAGCGTTAGCTCTTCAATTGACTTCTTAAGCAAATCCATTATGAATATTCAATTAAAGGTTATTCAAAGGTCAATGTCAGGTGACAGTGAAGTGGCAATAATAAGTTTTAAGTTGTGCAGTGAAAAACAAATTATTAATAAACAATGCTGGTGCATTTATGTACTTACAGGTACATTTATATACTTGATTATCCTAGTTTTACTATATTTTAACATTAAAATCTCAGGAACAATTTTAAATATGTCAATACACTTGGCACCTACCCACCAAAAAAAAAAAAAAAGTACAGAATCGTTGCAGCAATCTGTGTAGAAAAACACAACGACGCCATATCCATGAATCAGTACAAGATCCTGATCCTGCTAGGGTCTGGAAAGTCCTTAGGAGTTGGGAAATTACGACAAAATCTCACACACCATAACTTTGATCTCAATCAACTTAATTTGCATTTCTCATCTTCGTCTTGCATTAACGATAAAGCAAAACATAATACTTTAGATTCTCTTTCAAAAGCTCCCACTCCGGACACCCCTGCTTTTAATTTTAGCCAATTTAACAGTTGTGATGTTAAGAGAGCCATAATGTACATCCATTCAAATTCGATTGGTAGTGACTGCATTAGTCGGAAAATGGTCATCCCTCTCATTGATCTCCTTTTACCTATAATCACGTCTATCCTGAATAAATCACTGAATTCTGCTTTTTTCCCTTCAGCTTGGAAAAACGCATTTGTAGTTCCTCTTCCGAAAAAGTCAAATCCCTCTTGCTTTTCCGATTATAGACCTATCTCTATTTTGCCTTTCTTTTCCAAAGTTCTAGAACGTCTTGTGCACAATCAATTAAGCACCTATTTTTTAAACACAATCTTTTAAATCCCTTGCAATCCGGTTTCCGTCCTGGCCATAGTACGACTACTGCACTTTTACAAATCACTGACGATATTCGGAATGGTACGGAGAAACAAAAGCTTACTAATCTCACGTTCTTTGTTTTTAGTAACGCATTTAATACTGTAGATTTTGATATCTCGTTAAGCATCCTACGCTCTCTCAACACATCTCCAACTGTAGTTGACTGGTTTCGAAGTTACTTGTTTGGTCGCCGACAGCGAATTCAGGTGCAAGAGTTTTTTTCCACCTGGATTACTACAGCTGCTGGTGTACCACAAGGTGGCGTGTTGTCTCCTCTCCTTTTTGCAATTTTCATTAACTCTATAAGTCATAATTTGTCCTCTTCCTACCACTTGTATGCTGATGATCTCCAAATCTATACTCAGTCTTCTCTTGAAGATCTATCTAAAGCAGTTGACACTATTAACGCTGATCTGACTTGTATTTCGAATTGGAGTAAATGTTATGGTTTAACGATTAATCGTAAGAAAACTCAGGTCATTGTCATCGGTAGTTCTAGATTAATTGGTAAAATTGACTGGTTTTGCCTACTCCCTATTATACTAGACTCCACTCTAATCCCTTACAGTAACAAGGTTAAAAACCTGGGGTTGTATCTTGACTCCTGCATGTCTTGGACCTCACAGGTTAATGAGGTCAGTACAAAAATGTTTGCTGCGTTAAGCTCTTTACGTAGATTACGTAATTTCCTTCCCACAGCAACTAAAGTTAAGCTCGCCCAGTCTCTTCTTCTGCCTATCCTTGACTATGCTGATATTTGCTAACTTGACATTACCGACGAGCAGCTTAATAAGCTTGAACACATTCAAAATTTATGCATTAGAATTATATTTGGACTTCGCAAATATGATCGTATCTCCGAATTTCGCAAACAGCTCAAATGGCTCCCGATTTGCCTTCGCAGGAATACTCACATTCTCTCCGCGTTGTATAGTGTGCTGTTTGATCCTTCTTCTCCTCTTTATTTAAAAAACCGTTTCCAGTATCTTTCTCTTACCCACAATCGGTTCCTTCGATCCTCCATCAATCTTTCTCTCTCTACACCTTTGCACTCTTCTTCCTTTTTCAAGAAATCCTTCACCGTAACCGCTGTGCGATTGTGGAACTCCTTACCTCTCCATATTCGTTGTGCTAAATCTCTTCACTCTTTCAAAATTCTTGTTAAATCGTATTATTTAGAACGCTATTAGATAAATTACTTTACCTTTCTCTTACTCTTTTCATTTAATCTATTATATGATATTTTATATATAACTTTCACTTACTTTTATTTGTATGTATTATTGTATATTTTATTATTATTTTGTATGCCCCCCTCCATTTGTAACTTTTGTTTGCATCATTCCTCTACGCAAAGGTTGTCTGGAAGAAATCACTTTCAGTGATAAGACCGCCTATTGTACATACTTTAATTAATTTTAACTATATTAATGTTTGTGTATTGTGGTGTACAAAAGAGAATAAATAAATAAATAAATAAATTCGTGCTGCAACCTCAATATAGCTGCAGCGTGGCTCTACCACGTAAAAAGAGAATCTCGAGAATCTTTCTTCCCCATCTATTGTCAGTTCTTCAAGCTGTACCGTCCATTAACACTTCAGCTTTCTAAGCGGTTTAAAAACTTACTTATTGAGAATTAGCTACACTAACACAACCCAAAAATCAACATTTGTCATAAGTATAACACAATTTAACACATCACATCACAATAAAAAACAATGTCTGCAGAGGCTATTTGTTATATTTGTGCCTTGACCCAACAAGTTTTAGTACTGAAAATATATATGGCAGCAATGAAACTATTGAGTTAGGTGTGATTAACTACACATTGGGACCTCAAACACCTCAGTCCCCCCTGTGACTATGGGTGCTGTAAAGTTTTTGTAATAAAATTGGTTAATTTACACGACAAAATCCGTAAATACCAGTTTTATTTGAAGTTCATCATATTCATCAACATTCTAAAAAATATTGAAACATCTTTGATAATATTATTTGAAAAATACTTTTAACGTGAACGCCTTATTAAAAATTTAGTCACGTTGAAAAAAATTGATGTACGTGTAGATAGTGGAATATTATATTGTTTTTATTATTATTTATCTAACATTTTCTCAATTCTTAAGTTGATTCCAGATTTTCACATTTCGCTGGGTACCCTGCTTCAAATTTGTAAATACTTACTACTAAAATAATTTGAATTATATAGATTAAATAATAATAATTAATTATATGTACCTTAGCTAAATTTATTTTATTTTAAATAGGAATGGTACCCACTTAAACCATAACTATTTGAGTAAAGCTGTTTAAAAATAATTATAAAAAGTAACTTGACAAGTAAAATATTGAGCACTCCTATCAAATATGATTTCTGTATTTTAACTTCCTTAGCTATAGTTATTTAATGTACAATAAATATTAACTTGGTCCTCAGACTACGTGTATATTTATATTTGTGTGATTAAATAAATAAACAAATGTTTATGAACTATAATTGTTTAATAAGAATTATTTTAAAATTACTGCCATACAACGCACAAATATGTCGTTATCGATAAAATAAGAACATGACTAAATATCCACATCGATGATTTGTACAACTGTGTGCTTGCAAGTACTAAGCTATACGTAATTATACTGTGAATATTCTGAATTTGTATAGCCTCTATTCACCTGTTAAAATGTGCGATTGCAGGGCCAAAACAGAGGATTACGTAAAATCTTCAAGGAAGACAATGTCCTTTTGTATGTAGAATGGGCCCACCACGTATAGTGGCGTGTAGTAATGAAATGCATGTGGAGTTATTCCCCATAATATCTGGATTAAAATAGTGATATTATTTTACCATATTAACCGGGAATAGTGAAAACTTAACTATTTCAATTTGAATTGTAAGATTAATCTAAAAGTTAGTAGAAATCGTTTTCATTATGTATTATACCTAATTAAAAATAATGCGCTTTCAATAAATAATAATATAAAACAAAGTTGCACAAAGGTACATCGGAGTTTGTAGGTATTTTAAGATTGATAAAAAATCCTTTAAGTAGTTCGAGCAAATATAATTTAATTTTTTACATGTATTAAGCATAGGTACATCTCAAGCACCATAAAAGTGCTTACAGAAACATGTTTAAAGCCAAAATGAGTACGAGCTAATATGTCAATTTATAATTCGGCATACGCACAATATATTTTAAAACAGATGTTATAAATTATTTGTGTAAGGATAAAAAGCAGTTACACTTTAATGCCATTGCATTTTTATTGCAAGCTATCATAATCTTCTATTTATATTGTATATTAAAAGTAGAACTGACAAACAGACAAACGCAGTATCGAGACTTTGTTTTAATATTTTGGTCGATTAATATTTATATACCATAAATAACATTAAAATCAAAACAAACGGGTAATAACATGACCATGTATGATTTTTATAGGATAGGATGGGAAACGAGCACAGTCCACCTGATGGTAAGTGGCTGCTGTGGCCCATAGGCATCTACATCTATCCTCGATTACAAATCAAATTGCAGATGCGTTACCACCCGTGAGTAAAAAAGGGTCTCCACTTCTCTACATTCACCATACAAAACACAGCAGCATTAGGCTAGTATTTTACACCGGTATTCTGTGAAAGCGTGGTCCGATAAATAGGAAGTTGGATGTCTTCATCTGCCTGCGTTTGTCTATAACCTAGTAGAATCAGCTCGTTGTTTAAAACACGCAGTATAATATCACTTTATTTAGGTTAGTCATCAAAATTAAAAAAATGGTTTCTTAAATATAGTAGTAATAGTTTCTTAAGTAGTAAAAGTGTGTGGTGACTTTATTTATAGATGTATTGACTGATTGGTTAGTATACATCCTAATCACCAGCGGTGACATTCCCTGTACGTAAGAGCTTAAGCGTCGGTGACCTTGAGTCGAAGCGTGTAACGCTAGGGTGTATATCGAACCGAAATGGAATATTATAGACTTATTTCAAAGAAGATACATAGAAGGCATATGTTATATATTATGTAAACTTATGTATTTGGGTAGTGAAAGATACGTTCAATTTGATTTCTAATGAAATAATCCATAAATACAACAATGAACAAATACAAAAACTCTTTATAGATATCTAAAATTTCTTGACTCTCTAGTGGTATTTTTAATAGTGTATATTTCAGTTAATGTAATATAATAAAATTATTGGCGATATATTAGTTTTATTGTCATGGTATATCCCTATTATTCTTGTTAAGATCATATCGACTTTCATTAAAATGATTTTACATATTTTTAGGTATCATAAAACATTATTAAAAATTAAACTAACAAAACAAGGGCCCTTGTTTTGTGCAGTGGAATTTATTTTAATTTTTATCACTTAAAATCACTTTCAGTAGTAATACTTATACATATACTATAATATCATTTATTTAATAACAACATTAATATTTATCAAAGCATATAAACCGGCTATAAAAACTAATAACGTTACTTGGTAACATAAACTTAATACCTACATGAATAGAATATCAATAATATTCATATATTAATTGAAATATTATAATATCACTTGACAAATATATTTATATTAACTAATACTGACAAATATCGGTATTACCACTAGCCCTCGGCCGAGGCAGTCGGCAACTGCCCGTTCCACGCCCCGCGCGCCTCTCGAGGCCCCCGCACACATCCAGACACTCACACATAGCCACAAGCGATTTTACGTGCACACATGCTTAAGTGTCGTTTCTTTTCGCGTAGTGTATATATTCTTTAACCAAGCCAAAATGACTAGGTAAATTATAACATGTTTATTTATGGTATTTAGCAGTGTTGTGTAAGTATGTAACAGCAAAATAACCATCAAAAATATCTTGGACCTCCTTAGTTTTGGAAATTAATGTTAAAGATAGGAACTCTATGTTACAATTTTCATCATTATCATATATTTAACACCAATAATATTAATCTGATCCGTGTGGTGACTTCGTTAAAGAATCCAAAATCAAAATCTGAACGGGAATCCATTACACAATTTCGTTCCATGGCCCGTGGGCGTCTTAAACGGCAAATATGGGAAACGCGATGATAATATATAAGCTGGCAACGTACTTGCAATTTCCTTGGGATTTTTTCGTAGGCAGTGGTAAACACTTTTATGAGATGAGCCTCAAGCCCTTGCATCTCTTCTTTAAAAAATATAGCTTCCACGGTATTATTACTTTGTCTACGCCAGATCCAAAACACTCCGTCCGGTGACAGAAAACAGTGTCAAAAGTTCATGACGTCTGATACTTACTGCGATTGTCAATCCACCTGCCAAGTAAAAAAAAATTGCAAGAAACTTTTTTTATGTATTTATTTTTACTATTCTCTCGCCAAACTGCAATCAGTTTGTCGGCGAGTACACGCTCTTAAGTCTATTAAAAATGTCTGAACTTTTACGAACTTTGAAAGAAGAAGAATAATGTAATTGTATCTTTAAATTATTACCCAAAACTAGTCCAGCAGAGAGAGAGAGAGAGAGAGAGAGAGAGAGAGAGAGAGGGTATCAGCTCCGCTGTCACTAACACAGTTATAAAATCTTTCAAGTTATACATGCCAATCGGAGCCTCCATAAGGGGTATTTTCAGTGGAAAGAAAAAGAACATAAAGATTTCATCAAGTATGTATTTTAAACATGAAAAGCCCTGTATCATTCGCGGCGATGTTTATTAAAAATACTCGTTTCTTTTTCGTTCAAGTATGTCTCCATAATACTTGTTTCGGTGAAAAATGAACACACGGTACACCTGGTAGTAAGTGGCAGACTGAGGTCCTGCTACATGTATCCTATATAGAATCACAATACAGATGGTACCAGTCACCCTGAAGAAAAAGTTGGAATGCTTCATCGTCTGTAACTCTGAAAAAAACTTCAGCATTAAGCTAATTACAATGTGCTTACTCGTAAAATATTACTCATAGTCAGTCAGATGATAAATTATATTAATGTGCAAATCATATTAAGCATTAGGTATTTTATCTCATATTGATGTTGAAACATTAAATTTCCCACTTCGTACAAGTTATAGAATAATTCATTCTGAACATTCTGTCAACATTCTGAATTCTGAATGTTGTTGATTTTTCCACTCTCCAATCCTTCTGTTTTAAGACAATTTATGTTAGTTTTAATGTTTGTACTTTAGTTCGCATTTTGCTTTATAAAAAAACTATGATCTCAAAAAATCTGGTATTGACCTGTGTTCAGCAGGATGCTTGTAACACTTTTTTATAACTTTAAACATTTTGAGACTGTTTTATGGGCTGTATGCGATAATAGTTATTATTTCATTCAGTAGAAATCGGAGAGTGTGGAAAAAGTAACAACTCCACAATTTTTAAACACTGTTTTGTTTAAAAAGCTTGTCGAGAATGTAGACTTAGAGTTTGCAAAAAACATAACTAGCTTGTTGTGTTTTTAATAATTAGGTCAGGTGAAGGTGGTGGTATGGTTATGGGTATGAACACACTATACGAAACATCTTTGAATAGTTTGAACAGTGGGGTAGTAAAACCTAATGCAGGAATACGAAATAAAAGAGACAAATTCGCAGATTAACGAAGGCAAACTCTATAACTATCAAAATTTATATTGTCTAAGAAATAATAAGAATAACGATAAGAAACATTGAATAAATGAATCAGATCCGTCTCTACATTCTATACTTAAAAACGTTGTGACCGTTGTAACGTATCTTTTGACCTGTTCTTTTCCCCGTAGACTACCGGTAGCTATCATATGATGACTCACCCGCCATATTTACATTTAACGTCGGAAAACGGTTACCCATGAAATAAATTATTTACAGATGTCATCCATGAATGAAGTTTATGAAGTTTGCTGGAACAAAGCTCGAGATTTGAGCTTACATGTTCCAGAAGGACTACAAGAAATATCCCAGCACATATATTGTGTTGCTTAGTATAAAATTTTCGCTTTCATGCGATATATACACTAGAAGTATCCCAAGATAGAATAGATGGTTTAGAGAGAATAAACCCAATCTTGCTTCATGCTAAAATTAAGTCCCGCCATTTTTCCCACTAAAACTTTGTATTTATAGTTGCAGAAACAAACATGATTGGGCGGAACGCAATCAGAAGTTATTGTAGGTTTAAGAGCAGTGGGATGCTATTCACGTGTTATGAGTATTATTTGGCACCTAAGCCATGCTCGCTATGAGGTATTACCCAGCCTGCCCCCTTCTTAGATGAAGTTTTATTAAGAATTCTTTAATTATAAGTAAAATAAAATAAATGATCCTAAAAAACAAAATATTTTTTATTTACCTACACTCAAAACTCCATCAGAACTTTATCATTATCAAATGTTGCAGTCCGCTGCTGAATATAGGTACCTAATTCACAACGCTGAGTAGATACCGATCCTCATCTCAATCTACCTACTTAGTAGTAGAACCACGGTGTAGCTATAATATAGTTGTAGCACGAATGACTGCTCGATCGGGGAAGAACCACGCTCTCCCAGAATACCAGTGTACAATAGCAGTTTAATACTGCTGTGTTTTGTATGGTGATTGTAGAGATCTAGAGACCATTTTTTACTGGAAACGAGGCATTCGATCCTAGTCTTCAGAGGTGACAACGCATCTGAATTTTGATTCTAAATCGAGGATAAATGTTGATGTCCACTAACCATCAAGTGGACCGTCTGTTCGATTGTCACCCTTGTTCTATATCAAAAATAACGGTTAGTAAAACACTACAGAGTAGCAAAAAGCAATATAGAATATTTAATTTATCAAAAAAACAATGTTTATTTGCCTATATACATAGGTACACTAGGAGAGGTTTTGGTCGTCGACGGATTGTTGGACAATTTGTCGCTCCCGTTTTGTTGCTTGAATCGTGGTTTAAAGAAGATTTTCATTCGTAAAAGTGATGCGATTTTGTGAATCGTCTGCGCAAGTGAACTATTAGAGAAAACGACGGAACAAGCGGAAAAAAATATACAAAAACGAAGATTACGAAAGAAATGATAGGCTCGGAAGGTCTAGAACCCAAAACTGTAAAGCCAGTTAAATAAAAAAAATTGTAACACTAGTTCATAATATCATATATTAGTCCATGTTCTAAGTAGATAATCTTAAAAATTAAAACTGGTTATAACTTTTGTCTCCCAAGTTCTAAAAATCTAAGAATTTAAAAGGGGTTTGCCTATCTTACTATCTACTAATTAAAACAAAAATATTCCAAAACACGAAATTTTATTAACAGTACGAAACTCCCATACAAGCCAGCCATTCCCCTTTAGAAGTACAACTAGTTAAGTAATGTTATTATAGTTCTAACCTGACGGACCGATTAAGACGGTGGACTATTTATAATAGCTACCCATAATATGGGTTTTATATATTTATGAAAGGATTTGCTGGGAAGAATACGAGAAATGAAATGACGTCTCTTTAAATTCAATATGGTGGACTCCTAAAGATGGCGGACTATGTTTTTTATCCACCCCATGATAATAAACATATTGATTCAAATGATGATAACAAGATGAACCCTTTGCTTCGTTCGCTAAATATAATACAAATAAAATTATGTCCGAAATCAGCTCTTGCAGAAGATGGTTTGGACTGCCACGACGTAGTAAGATTAAGCAGGTCATGTCTTAACTAATGGTGCGTTCGTCTTTACCGGTGGTGTCTTAATTAAGCGGCGGTGAAAAAAATCAAAATGGCTAAAAACAAGATGGCCGACATAACAATTTCCGGGACTTATAACTCGGCAAAAGTTAGGAAGAGTTTGGTGGTGCTTGTAAAAATTAATGTTGTAAAGACTGATAAAGGTTAAATACAAGCCATAAAAATTAACATGGCGGATCTGAGGTGGTTTTTATCAAAAACTAACAATGGTGCATTAAATGAAACTAACAGACTTAGGAACATGTCCAGGAAAACAAAAAATAAATTCATACTAAAAACACTTTAATTAAATGATCTAAAAAGAAGTAAATAAACGTAAAATTAAATAATAATTATATTATATAATACAATTTATAAGATATAAAAGCTTGTTGCGAGATATAACTGCGTACATATACAAGAATACAATGTGACTTGATATTGACACATGTAAGTAACTCTAAGAAAAAATTGTCACACATCATTTTATTTTACTGAGCGGATGGTTGCAAAGTAACTTATAATAGCTTTATTATACTAGATTTCCGCAAAGTAACGCCTGATTCTATTAATTATTTATGTTTTTTATATAATTTGTAAATATTGCGACAATCTTTTATATAATTTAAATGGTAAAATTTAATAAATTTATGGCTTTGATTTGATTTAATTTAGAGTTTACCTTCTTCGCTTTAGAGCATTTTAATAAAGGCTTATTTTTAAAAATGTTTTTACTATTAATTAAATATGATTTAAGGACAAATATCTATTCAAAACGGAAAAACTCATACGTTTTGTTTTATTCATTAAAACGATATTTTATGCAACGTAATGTTCATGTTAAAACATGAACGCCTAAAATGACATCACGTTACCTACAACAGTTAAAGGCCAAATTACTAAAGTAAACAGCACTACTTATCTTTGGCATTACTAGCGTAAAATATAAAAAAAAATTGTACAAACAATGTCACCCGTGTGAATCTACAAACCCAAACGAGTTACTTTGGCTTTTGTAGTTAGAGGTGCATAATATGTGTTATGCGTGTTGATTGGTCAAATAGCGTGCGCAGTAATCACATCGCGCAATTAATGTGTAAGTAGGTAGTTAAGAATGAATACCTATTACTTAGTTCTGTTCGAGCGACAGATGTCGAATCGCAGCGTGCGGTAAAACCAATGCTGGTTTATGTCACACTGTCACTAAATGTATTTAGATTAAGTTATGTGTAAATTAATTAAATAAAAAAATAAAAAAAACGTGTAGCGCATAAAAGAGAATGTGGCAATCCCTCGCACCAAACCGACGTAAATCGTCAGACATGGCGGCTATTTGCAAGCGCACCGAGAAATATAATGTAATAAAGAGTAGTACATAAGATAATTAAAAGAATCAGGCGTTACTTTGCTGAAATCCATTATATTAAAGAATTGATATAATACTAGTTTTTATGGAATTTATCGCGTATATTTAACTTTTTAAATACCCGACGTTTCGAACGCTTTACACCACTCATGGTCACGGGTGGGACTGAGATGTTCAACGTCCATATGTCATAGTTAACCGCGATTACCATAGATTAAAATTTAACTTTTGTTCCGATCTACACAGTATGAACTTATGGTATCTTGAAGTCTTGCAGTTGTGTGCTTGGGTTGGTATTTAATTTTATTTATTATAGGATTCCAAGCAGATGGTAGCACCCAGCCATCTTCTCTATTGAAATTAGGATGTTTTTTGATTTCAATAGCCTCGCGAATCACCCTTGGAAGGAATCGGTGTTCTGTAGCGAGGATTTGGGGTCTATCAAATCTGATGTAGTGACGGGGGCGATCCTGTACGTGTTCACAGACTGCAGACTTCCCGGAGCGTTGATTCTTCACATCAGCTATATGTTCTTTAACGCGGGTTTTTATTGATCTTTTAGTTTGTCTAAAACTTGGAACTAAAATTTATAATTTTAATCTGGAGGTAGTCGTGATTAACTATAACACTGGGACCTTAAATACTTCAGTCCTGCCCATGACCATGGGTGCTGTAAATTGCTCGAAAGGACAGGAATATAAAATAAATTAATATACGCGATAAGATCCCTAAAAAGTTATTTTATTTAAATGTGTATTATTCACCTAAATATAATAAATAATTTTACTAGGATCGTTATCACGTTTATCACATTAGGACCTTCTGTGATGTACCGAATGGCTACGTTTGACTTATTACAGACTATCCGTGATATTTTATTGGAAAATTTGGCCATTTTTGTCATAATATATGGCAAATATTACAGGGATTAAATTTAATTCAACAAGTATCCTACTCACAGTTTAATTCTTGAAAAATGTTTTATCTGCACTGTATGTGTGTTTTTATACGTGGTAGAGCCATACTGCAGTTATATTAGTAGTATACTTGTAGCACGAATGGGTCGGCTCGACCGGGGAAGGACCACGATCTTACAGAATACCAGCGTGAAATAGTAGCTTAACGCTGCTGTGTTTCGTATGGTGAGTGTAGAGACCGGAGACCCTTTTTACTGGAAACGAGGCATTCCATCTTAGCCCTCATGGGTGACAACGCATCTGCATTTTGATTCGTAATAGAGGATAGATGTAGATGTGTATGGGCCGCAGCAACTATGTGCTGGTGCATCAGTTGGACTGTGTGCTCGTTTGTCACCCCATCATATTTAAAAAAAAGCTATGGTTGTAGCACAAGTGAGTCAGCTCCACCGGGGAAGGATCATCTCCTACAGAATATCAGCTTAAAATAGCAACATAATGCTGTTGTGTTTCGTATGTTTAGTGTAGGAAACAAGCGGCAAACTTTTTCTGGAATAACGATAAAGATGTATATGTTGTCTTCTGGTTACAAGTCCACTTACCATCAAAGAGATTAGGTGCTCGATTGTTACCCTTATGCCGTAAAACAAACGTTAAAAAATGTAGTTTTTCAAAAAATGTTAAATTAAATTAAGTTATCAAGGTCTGTGAGAAACTGTTGATTATATCGTCTCGAATTCATATCCTTATTTGGGCCAAAATTGGTTATGGTGGTTTTGTGTTAAGAAATTCTCAGAAGTAGCTTGGAGTCAGGAAAATTAGCAGTGTTTCATACGCATGACTCGGAAATAATCTAAAGTTCTACTCCACATGACTACTGGCATCATTTAATAATTGGGCTATAAGATTATTTGTCTCTCAGACTGATGGAAGATTGGAAGATGT
Source organism: Parnassius smintheus behrii (assembly GCA_036936625.1). Classification (NCBI taxonomy): domain Eukaryota; kingdom Metazoa; phylum Arthropoda; class Insecta; order Lepidoptera; family Papilionidae; genus Parnassius; species Parnassius smintheus. Next base: position 2,808,024 of record JAUPFT010000005.1, on the reverse strand, counting down.
TTATATTTAGAAACGTTAATATTTGTCTTTAAAGGTGATAACGCATATGTAAACGTTTTTTTTAATCCTGGTGTAAGCTACCTCCTCTTGCGGTTATACTGTAAGCTTATATCACAGTGTACATAAAATTTTTCGACTTTTTTTTTTATAGAATAATGGTAACAAACGGGTACACCATCCACCTGATGGTAAGGGAATACCGCGGCCTATAGTTGTTTGCTTCGAGAGTCGCGGCCTATAGATATCTACATTTATTCTCGATTAAGAATCAAAACACAGATGTTTTGTCATCCTGAGGACTCGGATACAACGCCTCGTATCCAGTAAAATGGGACTCCGGTTTTCCACTCTTACCATAAAAAGCACAGCAGCATTAAATTGGTATATTATTCTGATATCTTGTGAAAGCGTGCTCTTTCCCCGGTCGTGACGACCCATTCGTGCTAAAACCACAATATGACTGCATGATGCTTTACCACGTTAAATACTTAATAAGATAATCTAGTACCACATTATCATATTTTGGGATTCGTAAAGAGGACAGTAAGAAATAAACAGGAAATGGACGGCAGCATCCTTCTGCTAAGAGCTTAATAATAATAGTAATAAATATCAACGTGATATTAAGGCAAATCTTCCCCTCAATAGGAGAGTTCTAATTTTAGCAATGGAATTTAATAGGCTGTTCATACGAATGCATATTAATTTCCATCTCAGAAAAATCTATTTTAAAAAGAAGAACAACAGAACACTAGAATCGCTTCGTTTAACACACCTCGGAAATGTACTGTTGCAAGTTCCCTGATTTAAATCCAGTTTTAAAACTGGCGTATTCTTTGTATCCGATTGCAGGTCAGTTTACACGATCTAAGTTTTTTGCTTTGAGAGAGTCGCTGCAAATATAATTTGCATCGTTGAGATATTTTCCTTTATGTGTTAATTTAATACTTATGTTTACCGTTACTGTTACAACCTGTTAATTCAACTTCTGAACGTTGGCCTCTCCCATAGATTTCATCATATGGACATTTTTTTCTTTTTTTAGTTGTTATTGGGAAGAAGCTGCTAGCCCTCTTCTTATATGTTTCCCTCTGTCGCCTCTTACGACACCTACGCGATGCTATGGGGTGGATATTCTTACACCGCCACTACACGGTAACTTAAAACTATTGTTTACTGATACGATACTCTTGTTTTAGAGCCATAGTAGCTCAACGGCAAAGCGCTCCCTGTAAGTTTTACAGGATGCTAATTTAAACCAAACCGTTAATATCAATTTAGAGTGCTTGTTGGACTCGACCACAAGGAAAAAATATTTCAAAACATGTAAAGTCCGCCAACAGAAATTAGTGCAGCGCGACGGATGTTTCCTTACCCTAAATCTCGTTCCATGAGAAGATGTGGCCTACGCCTGACAGTGGAACCTATAGGCTTTAAATTTATTTTATTTTTATGTTTTTATTTTATATTAAATTTATTTAACTGGTGTCTAAAGATCAATTATTTCATTGACTAATTTAAAATGGGTAAGAAAATAATCCGAGGAAACTAGGAAAATATGTTTATTTCATAATTTTAAGCAAAATCATTCTTTAATTAATTTGAAATTACCATAATTTGTTGTTCCAGTTCTGAAAAACCCTAATAAAACATAATCATTTTAATATTTAAATAATACCTAGAAAAAAACGTCTGTTTTGTATTTAAGATTATGTGTTAAGCAAGATACGATAAAGAGACGAGTGAACGCCCAAAACAGAGTCAAATTGTTTTGAAAAAGGCACATATGATAATTCACAATGATGAGTCAGTCCCTAACTAAACGTATGGTGGTGAGAGTTGGGTGTGGCAGAATAAACACGAGCGTAGAACAGATACTGTGTAGTAACGGTCATAAAGGAGTATATTAGGCGTAACTCTAAATGAGAACTTGTCTTATAAGATAAAATTAAATTTACTAAAAGAAAGTTGTGTAATAAGTGAGAAGAATAACGCCAGATGGAAGTCCGCTGTCTCCGCCTACCCCTCTGGGTTACAAAAGTCAATTCCTATGCAAGTACATATGTATGTAGAAAACACCAAACGAGATGGTTATACCTATCGAAAGCCTAAGCCTAACATCTTTATAATATATCCCATAGTTGAATAAAACTATTATTTACGGATTTTATCGCGTTTAATTTTTATTATTATCCCGACGTTTCGGGTGCTTTACAGCACCCATGGTCACGGGGGGGGGGGGGGGGACTGAGATGTTTGACGTCCCATTGTCATAGTCCGGCTACCTTAAGTTTTTGAATATTAATTTTTGGTCCGATTTACTCAAACCGAGCTTATAGTATCATGAAGTCTTGCATTGGTATGCTTGGGTTTGGGTTTAATTTTGTTAATTATAGGATCCCAAGCAGCTGGCAACACCGATTCAGCTTCTCTATTGAAATTTGGATGTTTTTTAATTTTAATAGCCTCGCGTATCATCCGTGGTAGGAATCGGTGATCTTTTGCGAGGATTTGTGGTTTATCAAATCGAATGTAATGATGGGGACAATCTTGAACATGTTCGCAGACTGCAGACTTCCCGGAGCGTCGGTGCTTCACGTCAGCTATATGTTGTTTGTTTTTATAGATCTCTTTGTTTGACCTATGTAAGAGAGACCACATTCACAATCTAGCTTGTACACACCTGCATCTTGTAGAGGAATACATAATGAATAAATTAAACGCGATAAAATCCGTAAATAATAGTTTTATTCAATGTGTAGTGTTCGCGTAAATTTAAGAAATCATTATATCCCATAGTTACCTCTTGCGATATACGAGGGAAGAAATTGAGTGAGATTTTTTTTTATAGGAGAAGGGTGACAAACGAGCACATAGTCCGCCTGATGGTAAGTGGATGCTGTGGCCCATGGACATGTACATTTATCCTAGATTAAGAATTAAAACGCAGATGCGGTGTCACTTCTGAAATCTAAGATGGAATGCTTTGTTTCCAGTAAAAGAGAGTTTCTGGATCTTTAAACTCACCATACGAAACACTGCAGTATTGAGCTTCTATTTCATGCTGGTATTCTTTGAGTTCTCTCACACTGCGACCGCACGATTTAACTAAAATACGTAATAATAAGATGCTCTAACAAGGAGTCATCACAATCAGTCCTGGAAAATAAATATTTAAAAAAAGGACTCTTATAACGATGATTATGATGTATAATCATCATTATTACAGTCCCTATCAAGCTTACTGCTGAATATAGGTCTTCCCCAAGGAATGACACGAAGCATGGTCCTGGGCCGCCTGCATCCATCGACTCCTTGCATCTATTATCAGGTCGCCACTCTATTCGCCGACCGCCCTTCACTTCATGTAGCAGAATAAGGTTGCTACTCTTTTTTTGTAGTACAAGGGTAACACAGTCCACCTGATGTTCAGAGGATGCAGAATCCCACAGACATCTACATTTATCATCAGTTAAAAATCAAAATGCAGATGCGTTGCCAGCCGAGGACTGAGATGAAATATCTCGTTTTCAGTAAAAAGTGTCTCCGGTTCTCTACAATCACTATACGAAACAGCACCATTTGCTATTTTACGCTGGTATTCTGTGAGAGTGTGGCCCTACCCGGATGAGCTGACCCATTCGTGCTGCACTCACAATATAGCAGCAGCAGCATGGCTCTACCACGTAAACAGAGAATCTCGAGAATCTTTTTTAACCATCGGTTGTCAGTTCGTAAATCTCAATTCAGCTTACTAATCCGTTAAAAATCTTACTTATTGAGAATAAGCTACACTAACACAACCCAATAATCAACATTAGTCATAAATATAACACAGTTTAACACGTCACATGACAAAAGATAGCTGCAGAGGTTTATTAGTAATGTTTGTGCTTCGACCCAACAGGCTTTTGGTACAGTAAATATATATGGCAGAAATGAAACTCTGGAGGTATCCGTGGTTAATTATAACTTTGGGACGTCGAACAACTCTGTCCTCCTGTGACCATGGATGCTGTAAAGTGCTCTAAATAAAATGTTTGATGTTCATGATATTGATCAACATTCTAAAAGATTGAAATATTAAAAATATTTTTAAAATATAAAACTTTTGAAATATCTTTGATAATTAGAAAAATACTTTTAACGTAACGTTTTATGAAGGATTTAGTCACGTTTAAAAAAAAATGATGTACGAGTTGATGTAAAACAATATAACATAAAATTAATTTAAATTTTCTCAATTTTTATGTTGCTTGCAGATGTTCACATTTCGCTGGGTACCCTGCTTCGAATTTGTAAATACTTAACGGAGAAAATGTAGCATCGAATGTCATTTTATAAAATAATTTGAAATATATAGACTAAATAATAATAATTAAGCATATGTACCTTAGCTAAAAGTATTTTATTTTATATGGGAATGGTACCCAATTAAATCCTAACTATTTGAGTATAGCTGTACAAAAATTATTATACAAAGTAACTTGATAAATATTATCTTAGTTAGTCAGTTAGTAAACAAATGTTTATAAACTATTATTGTTTTAATAAGTAATATTTTAAAATTTGTTCCATATAACGCACAATCATGTCGCTATCGATAAAATAAGAACATGACTAAACATCCACATCATTGATTTGTTTTACTGTGCATTTTCAAGTTTATTTTTTTAACGTTATTCTCTTGTATCGTGAGGGCAATTTACAAACATAAATTGGACAAAGACAAACATCTGGGCCCGGAACAACTATTTGTAGGTCATACAAATACTTGTTCGAACCCGCGACCCCCAGCGCAGCCACTCATTGCTAAGCCACTGCGCCACGGAGTCGTCAGTACTAAGCTATACGTAGCTATACTGTGGATATACTGAATTTGTATAACCTCCACTCACCTGTTAAAATGGGCGATTGCAGCGCAGGCAGCAGGATTATGTAAAACCTTCAAACAAGACAATTACCTTTTGTATGAAGAATGGGCCCACCGCGTATAGTGGCGTGTAGTAATAAAATGCATGTGGCGTTATTCCCTATAATATCTGTAATAAAATAGTAATATTATTATACCGTAATAACCGGGAATATTGAGAACTTAAAAATTTAAATTTGAATTGTAAGATAACTTAATAATAAACAAAAAGTTAGTAATAGTAATTTTCATCGGTAATATACTCCAAAATATTGCGCTTTAAATAATTTTAATAGTATAAAACAAAGTTGCACATAGGTTCATTCAAATTTACAGGTACTTTAAGATCAATAAGAAAACCCTTTAACCTTTGTATTGATTTATTAGTAAGTATGCATCCTAAACACCATAAAAGTGATTACAAAAACATGATTAAATCCAAAATGACTACGTGCTAAATGTCTATTTATAATTCGCTATACGCACATAACATTTTAAGACAGATGTTATAAATTGGTTGTGTAAGAATTAAAATCAGTTACACTTTAATGCCACTGCATTTTTATTGCAAGCCATCATAATTTTCAAGTAGTATATTAAAAGTAGAGCTGGCAAACATACGAGCACAGTATTGAGACTTTGTTTAAATATTTTTGGTCGATTAATATGTACATATTATAAATAACATTAAAATCAAAACAAATTGGGTATTAACATGGCCATTTATGATTTTTTATAGGATAAGGTGGCAAACGAGCACACAGTCCACCTGATGGTAATTGGCTACTGTGGCCCATAGCCATCTACATCTATCCTCGATTACGAATCAAAATGCAGATGCATGAGGACTGAGATGGAATGCCTCGTTTCCAGTAAAAAGGGTCTCCGCTTCTCTACACTCATCATACGAAACACAGTAGCATTAAGCTCCTATTTTACGCTGGTATTCTGTGAGAGCGTGGTCCTTCCCCGGTCGAGCCGATCCATTCGTGCTACAACTATACTTCTAATGTAACTGCAGCATGGCTCTACCACAGATGGTATATATGTATGGTACTATTTAAACCAAATAAATAAATGGGAAGTAAGATGTCTTCATCTGGCTGCGTTTGTCTGTAGCCCAGTAGAACCAGCTCGTTGTTTAAAACACGCAGTACAATATGACTTTATTTAGGTTAGTCATCATTATTTAAAAAAAATGGTCTCTTAAAAGTAGTGGTAATGGTTTCTTAAGTAGCAAAAGTGTGTGGAAACTTTATAAATATATGTATTGACTGATTGGTTAGTATACATCCTAATCACCAAGCCAAAACGACTAGGTAAATTATAATATGTTTATTTATTATTATATTATAGTATTTAGCAGTGTTGTGTAAGTATGAAACAGCAAAATGTCCATCAAAAAGAGTCTCAAGCCCCTTTGCATCTCTTCTTTAAAAAAAAAACCGGCCAAGAGCGTGTCGGACCACTCTCAGTGTAGTGTTCCGTAGTTTCCCGTCCGTCATAATAAGTGTTCCCACTTATGAGTTTAAAGGTGGGTATCCATCATGTTCGCGCTCCAGCAGCGCTCCGCGCTCCTGCAACTGCTCCCGGTAGTGGGTGTTGTTGTTTCCATCCAAGTTCAAAATTATTTTTCTAGAAAGTGCTTATAAAGTTTTACTTTTCAGATTTTTTTCATATTTTCTAAACTTATGGTTCAAAACATAGAGGACACATTGTTTTTTTACTTTTGGAGCGATTATTTCCGAAATTATTGACATCAAAAATGATTTTAGTTATTCATTTTTAAATACCTTTCCAACAATATATCACACGTTAGGGTTGAAATTAAAAAAAAATCACTTCGCACTTTACATATAGGGGGGCTACCCTAATAAAACATTTTTTTCCAGTTTTTATTTTACCACTTTGTCAGCGTGATTGATACACATATTGGTACCAAATTTCAGCTTTCTAGTTCTAACAATCACAGAGATTAAGCGAGGACGGACAGACGGACAGACAGACATGGCGAAACTATAAGGGTTCCTAGTTGACTACGGAACCCTAAAAATATAACTTCCACGGTATTATTACTTCGTCTACGACAGATCCAAAACACTCCGTCCGGTGACAGAAAACAGTGTCAAAAGTTCATGACGTCTGGTACTTACTGCGAGTATCAATCCACCTGCCAAGTAAAAAAAAAAACTTCAAGAAACTTTATTTTATTTATTTATTTTTACTATTCTCTCGCCAAACTGCCATCAGTTTGTCGGCGAGTACACGCTCTTAAGTCTATTAAAAATGTGTGAACTTTTACGAACTTTGAAAGAAGAAGAAGAATGTAATTTTATCTTTAAACTATTACCCGAAACTAGTCCAGCAGGGAGAGAGAGAGAGAGAGAGAGAGAGAGAGAAAGAGAGAGGGAGAGAGATAGAGAGATAGGGTATCAGCTCCGCTGTCACTTACACAGCTTGGTCAGTGTTAGAAAATCTTTCAAGCTGTACATGCCAATCGGTGCCTTCATAAGGTGTATTTTCAGTGGATCCTACAGAAAGAAAAAGAACATAAAGATTTAATCAGGAATATATTTTAAACATGAAAAGCACTTTATCATTCGCGGAAAAGTTAATTTAAAATACTCGTTTCTTGTTTGTTTAAGTATGTTTCCCTGATACTTGTTTTAGTGAAAAATGAACACACAGTCAGCCTGGCTGACTGAAGTCCTCCTACATGTACCCGATATAGAATTACAGTACAGATGGTACCAGTCACCCTGAAGGAAAATTTGGAATTATTCATCATCTGTAACTCTGCAATAAACATCAGCATAAATCTTATTATAACGTGTTTACTTGTAAAATATTACCCGTAGTCAGTCAGACGATGAAGTATATTAATGTACAAATCATATTAAGCAATACGTATTTTGTCACATGCTGATGTTAAAACATTAAATTTCCCACTTCTACCAAGTTATCGAATATTACATTCTGAACATTCTGTCAACTTTCTGATTTCTGAATGTTGTTGATTTTTCCACTGTCCAATCCTTCCGTTTTAAGACAATGTAAGTTAGTTTGAATGTTTGTAATTTAGTAAGCATTTTGCTTTATAAAAAAATATGATCTCAAAAAAACTGGTATTAACCTATGTTCAGCAGAATATTTGTAACACTTTTTTATATCCATAAACATTTTTCGACTATTTTATTGGCTGTATGCGATACAAATTATTATTTTGTTTCAGTAGATATCGGGGTGTATGGAAAAGTAACAACTCCATTTTAAACACTGTTTTTTTTTTAAAATCTTGTCGAAAATGTAGACTTACGAGTTTACAAAAAACATAGTTAGTTTGTTATGTTTTTAATAATTACGTTAGGTTAGGGGATAGTTATGGGTATGAGCACACTGTACGATACATCTTTGAATAGTTTTAACAGTGAGTGAGTAAAACCTAATGCAAGAATACAAAATAAAAGACAAATTCGCAGATTATTTTGTTAACGAAGGCAAACTCCTTTGCTAAGATAAAATGCTATATTAAAATTAATATTGTCAAAGAAATAATACTATTAAATAAATCAATCCGATCCGGCTCTGCATTCTACTTATACTTAAAAACGTTTTGACCGTTGTAACGTATCTTTCGACCTGTCCTTTTCCTCGTACCTATCATATGATGACTTACCCGCCATTTAGTAAATAAAGATTACACTTGCTTTCAATAGAAATTTGTGCCGCGATAAGTTAAACTTGACGTGCCAAAGATTGACATGCTATCTCTCACTACCTCGACTAATTCTACCCGAGACTTGGATTTAAGAGGTTTTAAACTCGATATCATCCTTGGACGTCTAAATGTATAGTGTGAAATGGAATGGGTAATTTTTGGATTGGGTGTAACATGTCCTATTTTGGTTCCGATTAACTTTTATACTGAGTACAGATTAAACAATGTAAGATGCATTTTGTTACATTTTGGGCAATTCCAGGAAACCAAAATTTTCAAAAATTTTGTTCAATGTTTTATCAACACCTACATGGCAGCTTTCATCGTGATTACCTTTCAGGACAAACACTTTTGGTTGAAAATTTAAGATAATGCAATACATTATTACGTAATAAATATCTATTTTCATCAAGAGTACCAGCTTGGACTTATTCAGTTCGGGATACCTAGATTGGGCAATCTAGAAACCAGGAGGGGTCGTTGTTTTTTAAGCTTACCATTTCCTATACTCGTACCGAACTTTCAGTGGGCTTTTAAATAATACAAGTTTTTACGGATTTTATCGCGCTAACTTTTTAAATACACGACGTTTCGAGCACTTTACAGCACCCATGGTCACGGGGGGGGGGGGACTGGTCTGTTCCCTTTTTTATCCCCATCCCATTTAATATCTCCATTCAGTTCTATTTAAAAAGTTAAATATACGCGAAAAAATACGTAAAAACTAGTATTATTTAAATATATTACCATTAGCGTATATGTATTCGCGTACATATAAGAAAAGAAATTTTAGTGGGCTTTCAAATTTCAGGGTTTCGGTTTAATTTAATAATCTATATGGTTTATGTATTTTTCCTTTTTTTTCAGGCGAATAGTTAATGTTCCAGTTACATGGCCTACATTTGTTTTCGATGAAAAAACGCTCTGGTATTTTTCAATTTTTTTTTTATTATTTGACCTTTTAAGTCTGAATCTAAGTGACTGAGTAAATAAAGAATGTTATGTGATGATTGAGTGACAGTATTTACATTTAACGGCGGAAAACGGTTACATATTAACCTAGTACCATGGTAGTCTAATAATAGCTACATCGGGGTGTTGAACGGAATTTTATTTCTTTCAACTGTCACAATTAAAATTATCATCTCTGACAACACAAAATATTAATTCAAGACAAATAGCTTCTGTTTTTTCTTATGGGCAAGGTCACAGTTGAAAAGGCGTGTAGTTTTCAGTTTCCTACACCGTCAAATATACAGGGCAGGCGGCAACATAACCGTCCAACCAAACAACCAACAATGCTTTCCCTAATTATACTACAGATCGCCCAGTATCAATTAATGTATTAACATCAAGGTCATTTATATGAATCGGCGTTAAATGCAAGCCCAGTCACAATGTATTACTTTTTTTGAGGTAATGTTGTTACCTGACGCGATATGATTTATGGGCGATTTTTTTAAACATATATTTTCGCTATGTGCATAATTTTAACAATATGAAAAAGAATAATGTAAATAACATTTACATTTATCATGGCCAGTCTTTTTACAAAAATCACATTTTACAGAATTTTGAGGAGATTGAGTAATTTTTCCCGGTTATCGACAACGTATTTTGATTGAATTATTTTCATTTTTATTACGATATGGAGTCGAATTATATTTAAAACGTTTATAGTTACTAGTACCTGGTGAATTGTTACGCGACCACTGTTCAAACGACCTTTTTTTAGCAATTTTATGTAAGGTGAATGTAAAGAAATACGATCGGCCATCGACTGCACAGAACTATTTCAACTAGCCATTTTTACATTCACGTAACTAATTACACCGCAAACAAGCTCTATTAGTTGACTCTTAGTAAAACATATTTTAGTAGTCGTAATTTCTCCCTAGCATCTGCGCTATCTGACGTGTATAACACAGCGTTTAACAGTTTTCCACCAAGATTTTTCTTTTGCGGGTACATGGTAATAATATATTTTTGAATTCTTCCCATGTTCTACCCATCTCAGGCTCCCACGTTTCAAACTAGGATAATGCAGAGCCCCAAAAGGCCTTACCGGCTTTTGCAAACTTCTCAAATCTGCTACATTTTAACTCGTTTCCCAACTTATCGAAGCTTTCGCACCAGGCAGCTGCTCCATCGCTGCTTTCGTCCGGGTCGAAAATTGGCACCGCTACGTCCTCGTGCCTTTATTTGAAGCCATTGAATTTTGAATAGTTTCCAACAGCTCTTTCACCAATACCACATCTATATTGAAATAGTTTTCCCTGAAATAATTAAAATAAAACGATTAACAAAAAGCACGGGCGATCCCACTTCTGTTGCTTTCATGGACAATTAAACAAAGAAATTATCTTGTAAAAAGATCGGCTCAGTAATAAACTTACTATCCCCTTTAGCTAAAAAGAACTCTTAAAATCTTCCTTCTAACAAGGGACAAATTATGAAAAGAAGTTAACCAATTTAAAATATAATATTTAAAGAAAATATCTTCACACATATTTTAACAACAGACACAATAAGCAAAAGTAAAATAAAATAAGACATAGTAGAAATATACTTAACTTGCTAATACGAAGAATAACTAAGTACTGTCTCATTTTTTTGAATTCGGAGTATTTATACGATTACCGCCATAGTCGCTTTTATTTTTTTTTTAAACGGTTTAACCCATATAAGTAATAATATAAGGGAACTAAAATTCGTACTTAAAAACATTAAACAATGAAATACAATTTTAACATCCAAATAAACAAATTTAGGCTATTTTAATACATTTATTACAATATAATTATCATATATTAGAAACCGGAAGTAGTAACAAATTAACAATTCTTTAAACATCAAAATTAATTCACAAATGGATTAAGTACTAATTAATCTTAACTAAAATTTATGATTCTGAAATTATACTTAATCTAGCTAACGCACCTGTAGACAAAATTCAATAGGATTTTTCTTTTGCGTACGACCTCTCTGTAAAATAGTTTACCGCCGGCAATTTTTTGGATCGACACGACTTAGAGACCTTCAAGGAAAGAGCTTACGTACCTGCAATTACTCTAATGTTGCATTTGTTCAGTGGCGGTGGTAGTCACTCAACGGAAAACAAAGTGTCTGACTTACCAATTTTAAATAGTTATAACCCGGCAAATATTGGGGATAGTTTGCTGGTTCTCGATCAAATGTTGTAGGGGCAAAAGCTGTCAATAAAAATTCAATATGGCAGATCTAAGTCGGCAATCAAGAACTTAGTTGCTCTAATACGCCTGTATTTCTGTTATTCCGGGAATTTTGGAGTCACCGATTACGATTTTAGTGTCGAACTGTTCAAACCTAATTTCGAATTCAAATTTTAGAAGTAAAACTAGCTAAGTAATGTTATTGTAATTCTAATCTGGCGGACCGACCAAGATGGTGGACTATTTTTTTTAATAGCCATCCACAATATGGGTATTATATTAATTTATTTATTTTATTTATTTATTTATTTATTAGATGATAATTTTACAATTTAAGAATGGTATTTTACATTATAAACATAAGCTATACAGCTTTACCGTATACCGATGCCATCAACATACATAGCATGATAATTATTATGCCTAATAATTACGTCATACATCTTATTGTCCTGATGCACGCATTGAACCGCGCTCCCCGTTACAGACAATAAACCGGTTTTCTCTCGGTATATGTAAGGATTTGCTAAGAAAAATACGAGAAATGAAATGACGTCTCTCTAAATCCAATATGGTAGGCTCCCAAATATGGTGGACTATGTTTTTTATTCACCCCATGATACGTGTATCAAATAAACATATGGATTCAAATGATGATAAAAAGATGAATCTTTTACTTCGTTCGCTAAAAATAATACAAATAAAATTATTTCCGCAATCAGCTCTTGCAGAAGATGGTCATGTCTTAACTAATGATGCGTTGGTCTTAACTGATGGTGTCTTAGTTAAGCGGTAGTGAAAAAATCAAAATATCCGAAAACAAGATGGCTGCCATACCAATTTTAAGAACTTATAACTCGGCAAAAGTTAGGAAGAGTTTGGTGGTGCTTGAACAAACTAATGTTGTAAAGACTGACAAGGGTTAAATACTCGCCATAAGAATTGCAACACGGCGGATCTGAGGTGGTTTTTAATCAAAAACTAACAATGAAGCATTAAATGAAACGAACAGACTTAGGAACATATCCGGGAAAACTAAAAAATAAATTCATAGTAAAATGAACACATTTATTTGAATGATCTAAAAACGAAAACCAACCTAAACATAAATAAAAAAATAATCATAATAATATTATAATACACAATTTATATTATTTAAAGCTTGTCGCGAGATATAACTGTGTACACAAACAAGAATATAATGTGACTTGATATTGACATGGGTAATTATAAGAAAAAATTATGTTTTTTAAAGATATTGGTAGTTACTTTGCAACGGGCGGGAGGGGCTCTTCATAATAGGTAAGATACATAATGTTATTTTATTAATCGGATGGTTGCAAAGTAACTATTAATATCTTTATTGTAAGGGGTTTGCGCAAAGTAACGCCTGATCCCCTATCAGCTATTTATGTTTTTTATAAAATTTGTAAATCTTGCGACAAGCTTTAATATCATTCAAATGGTGAAATTCAATATATTAATGGGTTTGATTTGATTTAATTAAAAGTTTTGAGGCCGTGGGAGGAAAATGGGAGATCTCCCACCGGACAAGGTGTTCTGCCCGGGGAGCGGCCAACACTCCGTGCGATAGTTCGGAAATGTTCTATATATACTGTTTATGGTTCGGAATTTTGATAGCGTGATTTAGGCTTTGGTGTGTTTCGCTTGCCGCGCGACGACAGCGCCGCCTTATTACTCCCCTGCTTAGACCGGAGGTCGATAGTGCAGCCTCGTTGCCGACGAATGTGCAATGCGGTGAGTCGAGACGAAGGCAAGTAATCTGCAAGAGTGCCGTGAAGCAGAGGCAAGCAGTAAGGCTCAGAGCCGTGCCGAACACTGTAGTGCAGAGTGTAGCTTGAAGGAACAGGAAGCATTATTATTCCAGTGCTGCGATGAACATTGTGAAGCTAAATGGCTTTCAGGATACGAAGACTGCAGACGACATCTGCTTGGGAGTGAATGAGTGGGGCATTCTATGACGATGATGAAGCTTGAAGTTTTCCGAAGGTTGTTGGTTGCGTGTTCAGATCACGTCGGGGTCACCACTGTGGCGGTGTTAAGAAAAGGGGAGATCTCCCGCCGGGCAAGGTGTTCTGCCCGGAGAGCGGCCAACACTCCGTATGATAGTTCGGAGATGTTCTATATATACTGTTTATGATTCGGAATTTTGATAGCGTGATTTAAGCTTCAGTGTGTTGCGCTTGCGGCGCGATGACGGCGCCGCCACAGTTTACTTTCTTTGTTTTAGAGCATTTATATAAAAGCAATTTTTTAAAATGTTTTTACAATTAATTAGTTATGATTTAATCTATTCAAAACGAAACAACTCATACGTTTTATTTTATTCATTAAAACTATATTTTATGCAACGTAATGTCCATGTTCAAACATGAACGCCTGAATATGACGTCACGAGTAGCGCATAAAACAAAACGTGGCAATCATTCGCACCAAACCGATGTAAATCGTCAGGAATGGCGGCTATTTGCAAGCGCACCAAGAAATATAATATAATAAAGAGTAGAACATAAGAATTAAAAAAATCATGTGTTACTTTGTGGAAATCCATTATATTAAAGATGTTAAAACTGTAGCAGCCAGACTAATCAACCCTAAACGGGAATAAATAATATATACTCTGCTGCTACCATAACGCGGAAGGCGAAGATAAAAAACATTTATTTTCTAACTATCCCTGGCTACTGAGATACTGCGGACTGCATTTAGATAATTTGACGTTCTTATAAAGAAACAAGAAGCAGCCGCAAATATCATTCAGCGCCACATCGACTTCACACGCCGCTACCGTCACGTATCCGTCGACCAATGGGGAGCCGTTTCTTCAACGCCGCAGCTCGCTTCTTCTTGCTGTTCCGGAGCTGTATTCCACGCCGCCGCCGCTCACCGACTACGCGCGCGCACCGATCCGCATGTCTTTTATAGCCCGGTCCAGCGACGTAGCTTCGTGAACAACACACAAGTCTCACACCGGGAAACGAAACGTACATAATCGTTGTATATTTTGGCTAATTTTCACTGGTCATAATATAAGTATTATAATTGGCTAGGAAAAATAAAAAATTGTTACCATTGGTAAACCAATTGTGAGCCGGCCATATAAATATAGGCAAGATGCAAATATATTTCATTCCAGTCCGCAGTCCATTCTATATTCATACTCCAGTTGGACTTACATAAACAGTCGTTTCATTTCTCCACCTTAAAACCACTCGGAGTCTAATTGATAGAATCAGGCGTTACTTTGCGGAAATCCATTATAATAAAAAAATAAAAATATCAATTTCTTTGCAACTTTCCGCTAAACAACTCGGAGTCTGTTAATAGTGGACCGTGCATCTCCACTATTACAGTGGTAACCCCGTACGAACACCGAGAGGGAAGACCCTGTACGAGCACCAAGAAGGAACACCCTACGACGTACCACTATTACAGTGGTGACCCGTACGAACACCGCGAAGGAAACCCGTGGCGAACACCGAGAAGGAAGACTTAAATATTTATAAAATCAGTTAATCAAGCCGTCATTATGGAGCAAGAGGCGAACACATATACATCAATTGTTGAGGAAATTCGGAAGTTATCACACGAAGTCGCTGCACTCAAAGCTTACCAGCATCACACCTTTTACCGGCAACAGTACAACCAGCGCAATCAGCAACACCGAAGATCACCTTTTCTTCGCAACCACTCTGCAAGTAGAAGTCGAATAAGCTCAACATCAAGATCCCCTTACTGCTACTATCATCGACGTTTCGGGTTCGAGGCAAGAAAATGCACAGAACCGTGTACATTCAAAAATGAAAATTCGAAGGCGCTTGAACTAACTAATACGCTCAATGCGATGGGATCAAGCGTAACAGCAAAGTCCTACCGTCTTTTCGTCACCGATAAAAAAAGCAAACTTACTTTCCTTATCGACACCGGAGCAAATATCTCAGTGTTACCGCCGAAACAAGGACAGAAGTTGAAGCCACTGGATTTTCAACTCTATGCAGCAAACAATACGGTGATTCCTACATATGGAGAAAAAACAATGGAACTTGATTTAAATCTACGCTGACCATTCAAATGGAGATTTATCGTCGCTAAAGTCAGCAAACCAATCATCGGTGCTGATTTTCTTCAACATCACCAGTTGATCGTCGACATCAAAAATAGAAGAATCATCGACGGGAAAACCAATCTTGCATCTCAGTCTTTTGTCCAAGCAAATAATCTGCCTACAATAAGAAGCATAGATGTTCAACAACCGTATCACAAGATCTTCGAAGAATACCCTGGTATCACAAGAATAACTTCAATGAAATTAACACCGAAGAACGACGTTGAGCATTTCATCGACACCAATGGACCACCACTTCATTGCCGTGCACGTCCAATCGCACCACACCTATACGAGCAAGTTCGAAAAGAATTCGAAAACATGATTGAGCAAGGAATTTGCCGTCCAAGCAAAAGCCCTTGGTCATCACCACTTCACATTGTACCGAAGAAGAACAGAGAATTACAAGTTTGTGGAGATTACAGAAGACTGAATTCTATTACCACTCCTGATCGCTACCCAATACCGCGAGTCAGGGATTTCACTCATCAGCTATCAGACAAGACTATATTCTCCACCATCGATCTCAACCGAGCTTACCAACAAATAAGAGTACACGATGAAGACATAGAGAAGACAGCAATAATTACCCCAATGGGATTATTCGAATTCCCAAGAATGATCCCAGGATTAAAGAACGGAGGTCAAACTTTCCAAAGATTCATACACGAAGTACTTCATGGACTGGATTTCGTTTTCGCATTTATTGATGATCTCCTTGTTGCAAGCCCTGATAAAGAAACGCACGAAACCCATCTACGCACCGTGCTACAGCGATTAGAAGACAATGGAATCACAATCAACCCTTCGAAATGCATATTTGGACAGCAAGAAGTTTAATTTCTTGATTTCACCGTCAGCAAGGAAGGAATCAAACCGCCTGCCGAAAAAGTCAGAGCAATCATCGATTATGAAAAACCTAAAACTATCGAAGAGCTAAGGCGTTTTCTTGGGATGATAAATTTTTACAGAGAACACATACCTAAAGCCGCTGAAATCCAAGCACCACTTCACGCCTACCTTCACAACACGAAGAAAAAAGATAAAACGTCTATTGAATGGAACGATGAAGCCACGAAGGCATTTGAAGCTTGTAAAGTTGCGATCCAAAATGCAGCTTTACTCGCTCACCCATCACACGAAGCAACCCTTGCTATCTTCAGCGACGCATCCGATCTCTCAGCAGGAGCCGTTCTACAACAATACAGCAATGGGAAATGGCAACCACTTGGCTATTTTTCGAAGAAGTTCTCCGATACTCAACGTAACTACAGTACATTCGACCGAGAGCTACTCGCTACATGGCTATCAAGCACTTCAGAAAAACGTTCGAGGGTCGAAACCTGTTCGTTTTTACCGACCACAAGCCATTAATATATGTACTTCCAAAGAAACCATCACTATCGGAAACACCACGAAGAGCAAGACAACTTATTTTCATAAGTGAATTCACTACCGACATACGTCACATCAGTGGAAAGGACAACATAGTCGCCGACGCACTCAGTCGCGTACCAATCGATAGTGTAACGTGCCCTACATCAATCGACTATCATAAGATCGCCACAGCACAAGACAGAGATAGTGACAACACAAAACATCTATCGAAGCAGGTTAACTTGTCCATCAAGCAAGTTACAATGCCAATGACGCATCTACCTATATACTGTGAAGCCTCAACGACAACCATGCGACCATACCTACCAGAAGAATGTCGTCGCGAAGTATTCAATGCACTGCACAACATCAGTCATCCAGGTATTAGAACAACAAGAAAACTCATAACTGAAAAATTTTTTTGGCCTTCAATGCAAGTGGATGTTGGCAACTGGGCGAAGCAATGCATTCAATGCCAGAAATGCAAAGTACAAAGGCATACATCAAGTAGCCTAGCTACATTTCCAACCACGGAGAGATTCGAACACCTGCACGTTGACATCGTCGGACCATTACCTACTTCACCGCAAGGACATCGTTACCTCGTAACAATGATCGACAGAACAACATGATGGCCAGAAGCAATACCTACCGATGATACTTCAGCCGAATCCGTCGCGAAGATAATTTATGAAAATTGGATTACTCGTTTCGGATCACCCAAAACCATCACAACGGATCAATGAAGAAATTTCGAAAGCAATCTATCCCTCAAACTTCTTCAAACTATGGGAATACAGAAGACACGTACAACAGCATACCATCCTCAGTCAAACGGAATAATCGTACGATGGCATCGTACATTAAAGACCGCACTCAAAACTCGTTTATCTCAACATACAAAGTGGATTGATACCTGCTAGCTACTATAGCTACCTACAGTGCTACTCGGACTACGAGCAACACCGCGTGCAGACACTAGTCTTAGTGCCGCTCAGCTAACCTACGGCTGCAGCATAAGACTGCCGTGTGACTTCTTCAGTTCAGCAGCGTCAAACAAACAAGAAATGGATTACGATTTCATAACTCAACTTCGAGAATCAATCAACAAAGCCTTATCGTCAAAATGCACCGAAATGCAATCACACAGAAATAATAAATCACTATTCATTCACCAAGATTTGAAAACATGCAAGCAAGTTTTTGTAAGAAACGACGCAATGAAAAAACAATTTCAACCTACCTACGATGGACCGTATAAAGTATTAGAGAGAAATAGCAAGACTTTTAAACTACAAATACCCGGAAGGAAATCTACGATTATTTCGATCGACCGACTAAAGCCTGCCTATATTATTAACGAGGATACTACAGAGGATTCATAATCATCATCAAAACCACCAGTGAAGAAGCTTGAAACTCCATCATATACAT
Organism: Parnassius smintheus behrii; assembly: GCA_036936625.1. NCBI lineage: Eukaryota > Metazoa > Arthropoda > Insecta > Lepidoptera > Papilionidae > Parnassius > Parnassius smintheus. The sequence continues at coordinate 2,789,266 of JAUPFT010000005.1, read as the reverse complement.
CAACCCAGTTGAAACCTATTTTAAAAACTACTAAATACGGGCGAGTCGTCAAGCCTCCGGTACGCTTTCGCTAGGGGGAGAGTGATGTAGCAGCCAGACTAATCAACCCTAAACGGGAATAAATAATATATACTCTGCTGCTACCATAACGCGGAAGGCGAAGATAAAAAAACATTTATTTTCTAACTATCCCTGGCTACTGAGATACTGCGGACTGCATATAGATAATTTGACGTTCTTATAAAGAAACAAGAAGCAGCCGCAAATATCATTCAGCGCCACATCAACTTCACACGCCGCTATCGTCGCGTATCCGTCGACCAATGGGGAGCCGTTTCTTCAACGCCGCAGCTCGCTTCTTCTTGCTGTTCCGGAGCTGTATTCCACGCCGCCGCCGCTCACCGACTACGCGCGCGCACCGATCTGCATGTCTTTTATAGCCCGGTCCAGCGACATAGCTTCGTGAACAACACACAAGTCTCACACCGGGAAACGAAACGTACATAATCGTTGTATATTTTGGCTAATTTTCATTGGTCAAAATATAAGTATTATAATTGGCTAGGAAAAATAAAAAATTGTTACCATTGGTAAACCAATTGTGAGCCGGCCATATTAATATAGGCAAGATGCAAATATATTTCATTCCAGTCCACAGTCCATTCTATATTCATACTCCAGTTGGACTTACATAAACAGTCGTTTCATTTCTCCACCCTAAAACCACTCAGAGTCTGTTAACAGTGGACCGTGCATCTCCACTATTACAAAACTAATAAGATGAGATATGCGCGCCAAAAGAAAGAAGCACCTCTAATCCTCCCACAATTTCGTGCACTATATCTTCTTCACAACTAATCCCAGAACAATTGCTACAGCACCCTTTATGAAAGACGAACCACCCATGACTACAGTGAGCTATAGCTACACAGCATCACAATGAACGGTTTTATCACTCATATTTACCACACTGTAGGCGTGTTCATAATTGGAAAGCCAATAACCTGACCTTGGTGGATGTCCATCATTATGAAGTAACATTTCCCATTGGAGTTCATTGTTTTTGGGTGGAATTTTCACCAACAGTTGGTTACCAACGGATCCTGCATCAATCACCAGGTTCATCACATGAACCTAAGGTTGCGATTTCAAATACTGATTTGTTCTTTCTTATGAAATTAATTGTATTTCATGTAGAAAAGCTATGAGGTCTTAAGGCTTCCGATAGATAACGCTTTAATAGTCTTACTAGAAGTAAAAAACCCACACTGAAAACGAAACAGTTCACAGGCAGATTGGCCAAGAATGACAATTTTAAATAAATCCTCCCCACAACGGACGTAGCCCATTTCCAATAGGGGAGATTTTTAAGTAAATAAACTAGAAAATTAAGAAAGAAAAAATAATTTATAAATAAAGAACTGACAATAATATTTCCCAAAATTGTCCCCAGAAAAATTCAAATAAATTACTTCATATAAAAATAGTTAATATAACATACAGAAACACGAATATTATAAAAATTAATTGTGTAGAATGTAGCCAAAATTGTTATTATTATTGTGTAAATCGTGGAAAATTACTCTCCTACTTTTTAATAGATTCGATCGATAAGTGAAACCATAGTCCACTTAAAAAGAAATAGCCTCTGTATAAGGCAATCCATCTTGGTCCTCAGGGTTGACAACGCATCCGCATTTTATTTACTAATCAAAGATATATATATATATATATATATATATATATATATATATATATATATATATATATATATATAGATGTTTATGGGCCACAGCATCCACTGACAATTACATAGACTGTTTGCACGTTTGTCATCCTAATTCTATTAAAAAAAATGTTGTATGAAAAATCAATGAATTATGTTTGCACAAATAGTTTAGGTAATTATGGATATTAATTTAAGATATGCACATGAATGTAAATAACCTGTTGAAGTGAAGTGATCTCTAGCACGCTGTAGAAGAATATTTATATAAAACTTCAAGACTGTGTAAGTTCATTTTGCATAGATCGGAACATAAACAATAATTAAAAAGCTAACACTTCGTACTAGTACGTACGTACGTACGTACGTAGCTATTACTCCGGGTTAACATTGACATTTGGACGTTAGTCACCTCAGTCCTCCGTGACGAAGGGTGCTGGAAAGCAACCGAAACGTCGGGAATTAAAAACATTTAAAATTAATTGCGATAAAATCCATAAAAGTAGTTTTAACCCTTCAATCCTCATAAAATTTCCATGCACCCACAGCACTTAAAACCATTGAAACTTATATTTAGAGACTACTTTTCTATGAAGAAGTTTGGCATTATTTAATCTGTTTAAAATTGCCTATCCCGTGCTCTAAACAAAAGTCAGGTTTTACTTCATTACAAAAAGGTTTTATTGAAATGAAATGGATGATTTTTATTCAACATAGATTATTATAAAATACTTATTCAAAGTCGTTTTTTAATTTACCACTGGTTAGCAAAAAAACCTCTGTCCTGGGAAAAATCAGCAAGAAACCCAGCGCAAATTGTTTTAAGCACATTAAAATTTACAATAAATTAATTTTGTTACAATTTGCGAATGATTTTTTATAGGACCAGCATGGTGGCGATCACCTCATTCCCAGGGGGGTTATTTTCATTTATGTATTCATGTATATTATAATAACCCTTTATGTGCATTTTTTCTATAATAAAACCTTTAAACTTGTTTAATGACAAATTTTGTACATATTCTGGGATTTTGTTGTAAAAGCATATACATTGCCCCATAAATGAATTACTAATTCTGTGGAGTCTTGTAACTGGTATTACAAGCTTATGTTTGTTCCTTTTATTTAAAGTACCTATGTAAAGTTGTATTTTGATAACAAAAAAACATACGAAGCAGATGTTGGCAGCGTGAAAATCACAATTATTTCTATATATTACTCGAAATTATTTACGTAAAAAATAAATTACATTCACACAAAAACTTTTATAACAACTTTATAATAAAACACTACAGTAAAACATTAATAAAACACTAGAGAAATCCAAAAATCAACACAACAACATCCAAAAGAAAATGGCGTACGTAATGAACGTAGAATATAAATTAAAATACATAGATTAACTATTTATTTAATTCTTATGCCAAACTTATAATGCCAAATATAATGCCAAACTTCTTCATAGAAAAGTAGTCTCTAAACTTAAGTAGTTATAGGTTAAAGTGCTGTGAGTGGGTGCTGTCAAATTTGATCTCTTGAATTTTGACAGAATATCGAAGCGGTCAAATATGGACGCTCGGCGTTTGAGAGGTTAATCATTGTGTAGAGTTCGCGTAAATATAAGAAATCATTATGAACAATATTTATTTTTTTACAAACGAACTTACAGTCCACCTGACAACATATAGCTAACTACAAGCAAATAATAATAGAAGTGTTGTCATCTCTGAGATTACAGCAATGAAACTACCTGGCTACTATTTGGCGGCAGAAATAGGTAAGAGGGTGGACCAACTCAGACAGACTCCTGGGCAGAAAAGCAAACATCCGCTGGGTTTCCGGCTTGTTATTTCTTGTTGAGTGGTATTTTTTAAATTGATTGTTTAGTTTGAAACGACTTATAATAAGTACCTTCTAAGCAATATAAAACATGTAACAACAACCTGTGGTCCCCATAAGTACTTTATCAGAATCAGTATTTAAATTTACAAAAGTAGCTTTACTTGAGGAATCTCGATTAAAAATATTAAAAAAAATACTTCAATATTTATTTGCTAATTGTAAGTATTTTCTTTTAATTCTGCCAGACCCCCTTTTGACCGATGTGCGAGTCAATTAGAGGTAATGAAACCACATACGATTTATAAAAATACGTTTTTTTAGAGTTGGTTATAGTCGAGTTTATTTGAATTAAAGGAATTTTACCCCTAACACTATGTTACATGTTGTATATGGAAAACATGCTATTCTTTTGAATAATTTATTAAATTCATCGATCTCTGCAAGAATCATACAGTAAAGTCAACCGAGGTTAAATGCGATTAATTATTGTCGTTAAAATTACAAGCCTCGCGTGCGAGAAACTAATAATTTGATGTGTCGCACCAACGCTTACAAAGTTTTATTGCGTCAATTTTCTAAAGCGCAAAGTTTCGGAGCCTTGTAATGAAATCCAATTTGTAATTATTATTTTATACATTCCAGGAAAACGCAAGGCTCGTATTATACAAGTTAATATTTTGATTTCTTATATTCATGCGTATAATAATATTAAATAAAAGGAATTTTAATGATTTTAATCGCGTTTTATTTTAATTTATTAATTCCCATCGTTTCGGGTGCTTTACAGCTTCTACAAGCAGTACGTAGAAGACACTTTTCTTTTACTTATTCCCAATTTTTCCATCCGACAAAGTAACCGAATTTTCGGACCACCTTAATTTCATAAGCTGTTAAATACAACTGACAGTAGAGTTAGAGGCAAATAATTTTTTAAGCTTTTCTAGTCATCCGATAGCATGATAACATTGCTAGTCATACTGTCTACAGCAACATGACATTTAAAATATGAATCTCAACACCATCGTTCACAGTTAGCTCACATGGGGAAAATCTTTATTTCAGAGAGCACAAGGGATTTGTGACAGAAAATATCTGGCCTTCGAGCATCAACACGTGAAGAAATTATTGCAAGACAATAAGCGTCTGCATTTGTTCATCTTCTGTTTTTTGCTTTGCTATTTAATACTCTTTTGAGTGTTCTTTTACTTCTACGTATATAAATCTGTCTGTTTTGTCTACGAGTATGTGTGCCAAATAAATATCTCTTGCTTTTCTTTTTTCTATTTCCCAGTGGATATTCTTCTCGACGGATCTCTCCGGTTGTAGGGAGGATTTGTTTTATTCGTCACACTAGGCAGGTAGATTCACGATCGCAATACCAGACGTCTCGCATTTGACGCTGCCTAACGTCACCGGTCTGGATATTTGACGCATAACATAAGTTTTTTTTTACTTTACTTACCTTTACGACTCTGGGTCGTATAATATATATTCTTCACAATATAATGATGCGTCACATTACAAAGTTTTTGGGAGATTTTGATGACAGCTCAGTCCAGCGAACTGTTGACGACGACAGCCACACAAGTTCGATAGGGATCCCAAGCTATCAAATTAACTTGAGGTTTATATCAACATCAAAGCACTTGTTTCATTGTTTCCTCTACAAGTTAACACGCGCAGACACTTAATTCACAAAATTTCATCACTTGTACGAATTAAAATCCACTTCAAAACCATTACTCAAGCGACAAAACAGGAGCAGAAGTCCGTCGACGGCCAAGTCCCGCCAAAACTCCCCCACATAGCATAAACAAAATTGTAATTCAAAGACAAAAGATCATTCTAGAATTTTTCATAGTTCTATCTTAAGACACCTAGAGAACTAGTTGGGGTGTAGGATTCTACTATTACAGTTAGGTAATATTTTATGGATTTTTTTAAAGTGATAGTTTTAATAATACTACTACGGTTACTACTACTAATTACTAACTACAAGCAAAAAGAACATGTTTTTTCTAGTATATGTGAGTGTTTGTAGCATTTAGTTGTAGTAGTAGGTTTTATAATTATATTATTGTTGGTAGCAAATAATATGCTATGTTATCTGAAATATCTACATTTCTTACTTATTTACGCGAACACTTAAATTTAATAAAACTTTTTGAGGGATTTTATCACGTTTAATTTAATTTATTCTTAATTCCTGACGTTTCGAGTGCTTTCAGCACCCATGGTCACGGGGAGGAATGAGGCGATTGACGTCCCGATGTCTAAGTGAACCACATGTACTTTCAGCTTTTTAAAATTAGTACCTCGATGACCGAGCTTTGTCGGTTTTTTTTTGAAATTACATTTAGATACAAATTACAACTGATAAAACATGAACAATATTATGATTTCTTATATTTACGCGAACAATACACATTGAAATAATACTAGTTTTTACGGAATTTATCACGTATATTTAACTTTTTAATACCCGACGTTTCGAGAGCTTTACAGCACCCATGGTCACGGGAAGGACTGAGATGTTTAAGGTCCAGATGTCATAGTTAACCGCGGTTACCATAGATTAATTTTTTTTTAATATTTTTTGATCTTATTCACATAACAGAAAAAAATGTACCGGTAATTTGAATAAAAAATCATGAGTGAAATTAGTTTACTTAGATTTTTCGTATTTTTAAAAAAATACTAAAATAAAGCGCTCAAAATAATAGATTTTTTCACTTGAAAAAGAAAAGGAAAAAAAGTAGGACAGGACGCGAACCAAGGCATGACGATTTCGCGACCGCTCCATATCCATTTGAGCTATTACGATCTTAAATTACAATAGCCTTCCGTATCATCCTTAGTAGGAGTTCGATATTATTTCGCGAGGATTTGTGGTCTATGAAATCTAATGTAATTGCAGGAGCCATCTAGGATATGATCACTAACTGCAGACTTCTCGGAACTTTCATGTTTATCGTTAGCTTTCTGTTCCTTTATGCGAGTTTTTATTGATCTTTATCTACCTTTCTCTTTTTCTTTCTTATTCACACTATATTTCTGTGGTAGGAGCAACTACACTAATTAAAGGTTAACAAAATAATACTGAGTGTAGTACATTCAAAACAAAAAAAAAACATCGCAATTGAGGGAGGGCGGGAGGTGCTCTTCAATACAAGTAAGCCACATCATTGTATTTAGTTGGCGGAAGGTTGCAAATTGAACAATATCTTTGCGGAAATCCATTATAAATGGATTTCCGCAAAGTAACGCCTGATTCTATCAATTATAATATATCCTACTGTTTTCTGCACTCACCTTAAAATACACAACAGAATTGAGCTGCTATTTTACACTAATAATTTGTGAGAGGGTGTTTCGTCCTTGATCGAGCCGACCTGTTCGTGCTACAAACATAATATAGCTGCAGCGTGAATCTACTACGTCACAGCGGTGACACTCCCTGTATGTGAGAGCTTAAGCGCCGGTGACCTTGAGTCGAGGCGTGTAACGCTAGGGTTGATGTCGAACCGAAATGGAATATTATAGATTTGTACCAAAGAAGATACATAGTAGGTATGTGTTATATTTTATGTAAACTTATGTATTTGGGTAGTGAAAGATACGTTCAATTTTAAATCAACTTTTATTAAGTGAGGAATATTAAAACTTCCGACGAAACCGAATATGCACGACAGTTAATGGTAATCTTAAATAATTTACCAACACTTATTTCAGTACGCAATAATCAGTATTACCTACTATCCTTTAGAAATAATTTACTCTTATATATTTTTGAATTTTTCGATAAATTTTTTAATTTTCATTATTATATCTAACAATAGCAAAAATTCGTAGCATGTATATTTTTTTTTAGAAAATCAAAAGGTATGCAGGTTTCCTGGGACATGGCGGCCAACAAATTGTTCCCTATGTGTTGAGGAGATGTCATTTCCATTTCTAATGAAATAGTCCATAAATACAACAATGAACAAATACAAAAACTCTTTATAGATGTCTAAAATTTCGTGACTCTAGTGGTATATTTAATAGTGTATATTTCAGTTAATGTAATATAATAAAATTATTGGCGATATATTAGTTTTATTGTCATGGTATTTCCCCATAATTCTTGTACAAATCATATCGACTTTCATTAAAATGAGTTCACGTATTTTTAGATATCATAAAACATTATTAAAAATTAAACTAACAAAAAAAGGGTTGTGCAGTGGAATTTATTTTAATTCTAATCACTTAAAATCACTTTCAGTGATACTTATACATATACTATAATATCATTTATTTAATAAATATAAACCTAGCATACACGGCTATAAAAACTAATAATGTTACTTGGTAACATAAACTTAATACCTACATGAATAGAATAGTAATATGTACATTAAGATATCAGTAATATTCATATATTAATTGAAATATTATATCACTTGACGAATATATTCATATTAACTAATACTGACAAATATCGGTATTACTACTAGCCCTCGGCCAGGGCAGTCGGCGACTGCCCGTTCTACGCCCCACGCGCCTCTCAAGGATCCCGCACACATCCAGATACCCACACATAGCCACAAGTGATTTTACGTTCACACATGCTTAAGTGTCGTGTCTTTTCGCGTATTATATATTCTTTGACTACGTGAAAGTTTCGTAGATGAAATTTAAATATACAATTAAATAACGTTTTGGCGGGTCTGGTTTTGCGAGTTACCGCCATAAAAATAATTCGCCACGTACATGAGGCAATGAACGTGAATGAAATTAAGTGTCAGTACCAGATTGTGTTATGCAACCCATGGAAGATGGAGTTTCATGATTCAAATGTCAAAATCGCATATATAAATAAAACAAATATTTTTAAATTATTCCGTAAGCTTAAGTTTTGTTTCTTTACTGCAGCGAAAGGAATTCACCAATTAGACATTTGACAAAAGCATATAATCGTACTGTTATGGAGGCGGACGTTACTTGGGACCTAGATTTAATGCACCCATATATTTTTTACAGAATAAGGGTGACAAACGGGCACACATTCACCTGATGATAAGTGGGTGTTATGGTCTATAGACAGCAAGCAAGCCTGCGATCAGGAAAGCGACGTTGATATTCTCTATGAGGCCCAGCAGCGAAGCCGTCAGCAAAATTATAATTGTATATATTTATTATTATTATACAGCCATTTTTAATTTTGACGCACAAAAACAGTAACAACGAAAAATCAGTTACAGATATCGGTAACATAAATAATAAGTAGCAATAACGATAACGACTGAAATCAATAACAAATTAATTAACGCTATGAGAATTTTTTAGAAGGAAGTTGTAACACGTGCTTGTGCAGTTATGTAGCAAATAAGATGAGGTCCGATATTTACGAGCATTGTGTATAATAAAGAGAAATAAGAGACAAATCTTAATCCGTTAGTAAAGACTGAACAAATTTTGATGTAGGCATATTATAACCGGTACTTTGGGATAATCCCAAATCATCGACGGTGATCTCTCAATGCATATACTCTTTGAATTTTTAAATTAAAAAGTTCAATTTTTGACGAAACCTGCTTTAATTTCATAAAGGATTATCGAGTAATTAGTCGAAAGGAGGCGGGCGAAAGTTCATAGAAAGCTGGGCCTGATGTTACAGTAACGATTACTGCATTATTTTATTTATATACCAATACTAAAATAAAAAAAATTACGACTTCTTCATGGTAGAAAAAAATATAGGACGTTCTTGGTTTGAATCAAAACAATGTTATTGCTTACGTTATGCTTACAATGTTATTCTTACACCAAGCTCTCACATAACACCTTAAGAAAATAATTATTAGACTTTATTGTAAACTAGAGTTTACCATAATTTTATGTATTGTAGGACATTCACAAATAGAGGATTCAGACGCCGCCGTCCGACTAAATTCTAGAGGTTTGAAATAATTATAAAAAAAACAGAGGGTGTATGAATTAAAAATACGTTCTCTTTTAATGATTAATTAATTGTCCACTTCATCATAAACAAATAAAAATTGTCCTAAATTTAACATTATAATAAAGAACTTAACTAAAATAATAATTAAAATTATAATAAAATATAATATTAATAAAATATCGTCTAAAAACGGTGCAGGCGGTATTAAATTCTCTTGATGCCTTGCCCAGCTTGGGTACAATATTATGACATTACATGACAACGGCAACCTACAGTTCTTTTCCATACCAAGCAATAAAAATAATACTGTTTGATGTCCTGTCTACCATTAAGAGAACTGTCAACTAAAATACATGTAAAATATGTTTTTGAGCTGTTTGATTTAAATGGCTCAATTTCATACGACCTCTCAGAATGATTGGATATTGACAGTTCTCTTAGTAGACTGCTGTCCGTTTCTCAACACACTTCTATTTCATATCTCCCATCTTGTCGTATGTGTTCTCCACAATGGGACCTAGCCTACTTGTTTTGATAAATACCTAAAGATATTTTTATTAAATCACTATGTGTGAGCAGGGGGAAATCATTTAAATTCATCATTTTGCACATGTATTCATCAAGAAAAGAAACCATCTGAATCCTTTATACGTAGACAGAGTCGCTAAAGATCAGAACATTATTACAGCACACAAAAAGAACAAAAAATATTCAATAACACCGCAAGCTCAAACTCAAACGTAACAAATGATTTGATTGACGTTTGAGTTTTCGAACTAACGTTGACATTTCTGCTTTGTGGCCTGCACTGCTAATCGATTGTGAAAAAAACATTGATAATCGATTGTGAAATCGATTTATTGATCTATTTAGTCAATTTATTTTTACGACCTTTTTGAAACGTTGACGTGTCACGAGGACACCATTATTTAAATTATAAATTTCTTAAACTTACATAAAGAAGAAAATAATGAATCACTTTTTATTGTTTTTTTTTCTATTTTTTTATTAAAATCGATTAACTAACCTATTTCATCTGGCAGTATTATTTAAAAATGAAAATAACGGAAGTCAGTATTATTTTTATTAAATATTTAATTTCTTTTGCCATGATAAAACTGCTTAATATTTCATTATTACCTACAAAAAAACTGTAAAAAAATATTGATAAATATTTCACTTGTGTAACGTCAGGCCCAAATTCGCCCGTCTCCTTTTCCAACGTAAACATTATTTTCTTGAAACGCATTCACTGTTTAACCAAAAAAAAATATTGGTCTTTCAAACTACTATTTCTTGTACAAAAATCCAGAATACTTATTTCAGTCACTAAGTTTCATTTACTAGATTTTAATAAACGACTTCTTATTTTATCGAGCAGTCACTGACAGTTGGTAAGTAAACTGACATTTGACGAATAATTATTAAATTCAGAGCATTTTGTGCGCTAATTTGTGCCAATTCATCGTAATAACATAAATTCATATTTTGACACATATATTTCCGTATCAGCTTGTAGAAGTCCTCTGCTAGACATTTTTTGAATAGAATTAAAGTGGAAAACGAACATAGAGTACACCAGATGCTAAGTGGATGCTGTGGCCCATGGAAATCTACATCTACTCTCGATTAAAAATCAAAATTTTTATCTAGTCACGCACGAGAAATAAAATGGAATGCTTCGTTTCAAGTAAAAAGTGCGGTTCTTTACACTTACCATAACAAAATATCAGCACTAAGTTGCTATTATACGCTGGTATACTGTGAGTACTCAAACCTCTTCCATTGCATGTATATATGCAGCGTGGCTCTACTACGTACATAGTATATTAGACCGTGAAAAAGTTTCTTCGTAATTTATATACAAAATCAGAACGTTATTTATAAAGTTTATTTATTAATTGATAACATATATAATGTGCCATTTTGTTGCTATCTTGTAAGTAGTGACATAATCCTGTTGCTGTAGAAATCTTGGGATATTTGATCAAAATAATACAAGTAGTTTTGACAGTCCTCTCTTGATGTTAACCTAACACTAACCAAAGAATTCTGAAGAGACCAAAAGAGATGAAATCTAAGTGTACACGGTCAGAACTATATGGTGGGTTCATTAAAACTTCCGCCTTCCACCAATCTCATCACCAATCTCTCTCAATTTTTGCTGAGTGACCAAAAATGTGTAGTCTGGCGTTATCATGGTGAAAGACCTCTCATTCATTCATTCATTCTATCATTTATTTATTTGTTGATCAATTTCGGTCACTTTTTTTCAACTTCACGATTGACTCTCATTGTTTGTGAGTAGTAGAGATCCGAGTCGATAGTTTTGCCCTGTAGTGAAAGCCTATAATAAGATACACACATCATCAACTTAGTACGTATTAATCCTGGTTTCGCTACAGTCTGTGTATCTTGATTACCCCTTGATCATGACCTTTTTAGCACTTTCTTATCGTAGGTGATCCACTTTCCATCACCAGTAAAATAGTGTAAAATAGCAGCTTATTGCTGCTTGTATTTTTATTAGCTTATTACAGCATAGAGAAACGGATAACCTTTTACTCAGAACGAGGCATTACACTTTATTCTTCAAGGGTGACAACGTATCTGATTTTCTTAATATAGGATAAACGTAGATGTTTATTGGCCGCAGCATTCACATACTATCAGGTGGACTATGTGCTCGTGCATCACTTTTTTGTTTAAAAAAACTACCTTGTTACTTCTCGTGATAAACAAATTGTATTCTCTTTTGTAATAAATGTTTTAAAAATGATATTTTGCTAAAGTAAGTTATCATCCACCGGATTACAATATTCTCTAAGTAGTTATATAATATTTATTATCGCTAATATGGCTAATTTTCCAGTCACTGTAAAGTCGTTTTTAAGTGATTAAGATACCACAGAAATATGGGTGTAATAAAAGGGCCGACTCGACTTTGATATTTAGTTTCCATTATTAAAACCCATACAATTTAGATAGTTAAGATAAAAAATTCAGGATAAAAATCCTACAGTGCCTAATTTTATTCCTACCGGTGCAGCAGAGAGTTGTGCAGACATTAAAATTGAATACTTATCATGACAGTAGGATATGAGTGCAATGTCAAAAAATTGGAATATTGGAATATAAGTAATTTTGGCGTTTAACCCTTCCATCCCCATAAAAATCCCATGCAATAGCATACATCCGATATATTATACTGAGCGGATGCATGCGAACGTACCCGCCCACAGCATTTAAACCATTAAAACTTACATTTAGAGACTACTTTTCTGAAGAAGTTTGGCATTATAAAATCTATACAAAATTCTCTATCCTTTGGTATAAAATGTCAGGTTTTGCTTCATTAGAATTTTTAAGCTATTGCATAGCTTCTATCGCGGGCCTTGAGCGCGGGGGCCGAATCCAGAAATTTATTCCGTAACGAAAAAACCTCACGCTCCCCACTCCGACGGGCACGCAGGTGTGGCTTGAGGGCCGTGCATTGTCTAACGTCGTTTCTTTTCGGCAATCTTCGACATGGTGTTTGTGTGCGTGCAACTAGACGTATTGTACGACTCTACGAAGCTCGCATGAATCGAGACGAGCCACTCCGAAATCGGACGAATACATAAGCAGCTGTTTATGAGAAATTATATAGGTGTATAGGTATTTATATACAACAGTGAATAGCTGTACTTGTAAAATTTGTGAATAAAGTGTTTTGAATATGAATGAACAAAGTGCATTTATTATTTATTTACTTAATAAAAGAAAAAAAATTGTTTTCTTATCGGTCACCACGCTCAAAAATTGTAACTTGAATTAATATCAAAGAAAAAGAAATACTGCATAAATAAAATAAATAAATAATTATAATTGCAAAAGTTAATACAAAATGCTATGCAATAGCTTTACCGCGGCAGTCCCCGAGTGCCACACGTCTTTTTTTTATTGTATTTTGATAACAAAAAAATAAAAAACCAAGTGGATGTCGGCAGCGTAAAAAACATTCATTCACACAAAATCAAACAAAAACTTTCATTACAATTTTATAATAAAACACTATACTAAAACACTAGAAAAATTCAAAAAAATAACACAGTAACATTCACACGAAAATGGCGTCGAAATGAACGAAGATTATAAACAAATATAAATAAAGTAACCGACTTTTTATTCCACTAGAGGATAGAAAATTTCATATTGATTCTATAATGCCAAATTTCTTCATCGAAAAGTAGTCTCTAAACTTAAGTATTGATGGGTTAAAATGCTGTGAGTGGGTGCGGTCACATTTGACCACTTGAATTTTGACGAAATATCGAAGCGGTCCCATATCTTCCCGTGGGTGTCGTAAGAGGCGACAGAGGGAGACAGGCAGGAGATGGGCAGCAGCATCTTCCTGATGACAACTGTGACGTAATAAAAAACTGCGGTTGCCAACCCGCTCGCCAAGCGTGGCAACTACGGCAAATACCCCCCAATGAACAAATACACAAAAAGACGGCCCCCAGTCCCCGGCGGCCCCGCTATTCCTGGCTACGGTGGCGACCATGGTAACGGCGGGGCAGGGGGTGCTAAGAATCTCCGGTGGAGGTTCGGTTGCCACCTACGACGACTCGACCTGGCAACATATAACGCACGCACCCTGAGGACTGACGAGAAGATACTGGAGCTGGAAGAAGAGGTAGACAAGTTGCGCTGGCATATTATTGGATTATCCGAGGTCCGAAGAGAGGGGGAGGACACGGCAATCCTCGAGTCCGGCAACTTGTTCTATCACCGGGAGGGCGACCATCTGTCCCAAGGAGGTGTCGGATTTATCGTCCACAAGTCTCTCGTCAACAACGTTGTAAAGATTGGAAGTGTGTCGACGAGGGTCGCGTACCTGATACTCAGAATCACCAAACGGTATTCGCTGAAGGTCATTCAGGTTTACGCACCAACCTCGGCACACCCCGATGAGGAGGTGGAGGAAATGTATGAGGATATTTCCAGAGCCATACATTCCTCCAAAACCCACTACACGGTGTTGATGGGAGACTTCAACGCAAAACTAGGCACAAGAGAAAGCGGTGAGCTGAAGGTAGGGAAATTTGGAGTAGGGCAACGGAACCGAAGGGGCCAGCAGCTGGCCGACTTTATGGAGAAAGAGGGACTCTTTATGATGAACTCTTTCTTCCAGAAGCGGCCCCACAGGAAGTGGACCTGGTCGAGCCCCGACGGTTCGACAAAAAATGAGATTGACTTCATTATGACGACCAGACGCCAACTGTTCAGTGATGTCTCAGTGATCGCAAGGGTGAAAACTGGCAGCGATCACCGAATGGTTAGAGGCACACTGAACCTAAAAGTTGGAGAGGTCTCGTCTAATGAAGTCAACGCTCCGTCCCCCTCGTGCTCTAATCCAGAATCCCGAAACCTTTCAGCTCGAGTTACGTAACCGCTTCCAGTGCCTAGAAGATTGCAATGCAGTGGACGATATGAACGACAAGCTCGTGGAAACTGTCCATGCGGTCGGAGCTAAGTTCTGCAAGACCCGCCGCAGAAGAACACAAAAACTCTCCGATCACACTCTTAATCTCATGGCTGTTAGACGGGAGATGAGGCTGCAATCGTCAACAGATTTGACAGCATACAGGCAACTGAACAGACAGATCTCCAAATGCATGCGGCGAGACTAACGCAACTTTAATACTTCTCGTATTAAAGAAGCGATCGAGCGGAACCAGGGCTCCAAAGTCTTTGCCAGAGATCTGTCTGCCAGAAAGAGCCAACTGTCAAAGCTGAAGACTGAGTGTGGCAACATCGTTTCCGGGACACCTGAGATTTTGAGTGAGATTGAGAGGTTCTATGGGCAGCTGTACACATCATCGTTGGAGCCACACGCAAGTGTGAGTAACGATCCAAGAGCAAGTCTTATCCGACACTATTCCGATGATATCCCGGACGTCAGTCTAAGCGAGATTAGAATGGCTCTTCAGCACCTTAAAAACGGCAGGGCCCCAGGCGAGGATGGAATTACAGCGGAGCTTCTGAAAGCGGGTGGAACACCGGTACTTGTAGTCCTTCAGAAGCTCTTCAATTCTGTCCTCCATGGTGGCACTACTCCAGAGGCGTGGAGCAGAAGTGCGGTGGTCTTGTTCTTTAAGAAAGGCGACAACGCTCTCTTAAAGAACTACAGACCGATTTCCCTTCTGAGCCGCGTCTACGTGCTGTTTTCGAGAGTCATTACGAATCGTCTCGCACGCAGAGTTGACGACTTCCAGCCTCCCGAACAAGCCGGTTTCCGAAAAGGCTTCAGTACCATAGACCACATACATACCCTGCGGCAGATTGTACAGAAGACTGAAGAGTACAATCTGCCACTTTGCCTGGCGTGTGTGGACTATGAGAAAGCCTTTGATTCCGTCGAAATTTGGGCGGTGCTACAGTCCCTTCAGCGGTGCCAAGTTGACTGTCGGTATATCGAAGTGCTGAAGTGTTTGTACAGTAGGGCTACGATGGCTATCCGAGTACAGAACCAGAGCTCGAAACCTATCCAACTGCAGAGAGGTGTAAGACAGGGTGACGTTATATCCCCGAAACTCTTCACCGCTGCATTGGAAGACGTTTTCAAGCTACTGGACTGGAAAGGATACGGTATTGACATCAATGGCGAGTACATCACTCACCTTCGATTTGCCGACGATATAGTCCTTATGGCAGAATCGCTGGAGGACTTAAGCACTATGCTCAATGACCTCAATAGTGCCTCCCAACGGATAGGTCTTAAGATGAACATGGACAAAACAAAGATCATGTTCAATGTCCATGTCACACCTATGCCGGTAGTTGTTAGGAGCACTATGCTCGAAGTTGTTGACGAGTACGTTTACCTGGGACAAATAGTCCGACTAGGTAAGTCCAACTTCGACCGAGAGGTCAATCGACGGATTCAACTCGGCTGGGCAGCGTTCGGGAAATTACGACATATCTTTTCGTCAGGTATACCTCAATCTCTAAAAACTAGATTGTACAACCAGTGCGTGTTGCCATTGATGACTTATGGATCTGAGACGTGGTCCTTCACTGCTGGCCGTATGAGGACGCTTAAGGTCGCTCAGCGAGCTATGGAGAGGGCTATGCTCGGAGTTTCTCTGCGTGATAGACTCAGAAATGAGGATATCCGCAGTAAAACCAGAGTGACCGACATAGCCCAACGGATTAGTAAGCTGAAGTGGCAATGGGCCGGCCATATAGCTCGAAGAACCGATAACCGATGGGGAAGAAAGGTTCTCGAGTGGCAGCCTCGTACCGGTAGGCGTAGTGTAGGGCGACCCCCCACTAGATGGAGTGACGACCTGGTAAGACATGCAGGAGGTCGATGGGTGCGGGTGGCTCAGGACCGTGCTTTGTGGCATTACTTGGGGGAGGCCTATGTTCAGCAGTGGACTTGTGAAAGGCTGTAATGATGATGATGATGATCGAAGCGGTCAAATTTGGATGCTTGCCGTTTGAGAGGTTAGTATACAAACCTTTACCAAAGAGTACCGATAACTACAGAGTAGATGGCAGATATTAATGGAACTAGTAATGAATAATGAATACACTTTTAAAATCAAAAACGGAGTTCGCACATATTTAAATAAATATTTTATAGTGTACTAACTTATATTTTATAATATTAACAACGTAGTATCTTCCTGATAACAAATTTAAATTATAAAAAAAAAACTGCGGTTGCCAACCCGCCCGCTAAGCATGGCAACTATCACAAAATTCCTCATATGACTGTCACTGATTACTGATCATCACCAGCTGATTAGTGACCGCCAATACGGTTTTCGCCGTGGTCGGTCAGCTAGTGATCTTCTGGTCTACCTCACTCACAGATGGGCGGAGGCAGTAGAGTTCAAGGGGGAGGCATTGGCCGTTAGTTTGGACATTGCGAAGGCCTTCGATCGGGTTTGGCACAAAGCGCTTCTTTCGAAGCTCCCTTCCTATGGGCTTCCCGAGAAATTGTGCGATTGGATCACCAGCTTTCTTGCAGATCGGAGCATCAAGGTCGTTGTAGACGGTGTAAACTCCGATTGCAAGCCTATTAATGCTGGTGTTCCACAGGGCTGCGTGCTATCGCCAACGCTGTTTCTTCTGCATATCAATGATATGTTGCATACCCGTAACATTCATTGCTATGCAGATGACAGCACTGGTGATGCTCTTTACACCGGCCGAGCCAATATTTCTCGGGAAAACGTCTCCGAGTGCCGGGACAAACTTGTGTCTGAAGTCGAGTCTTTGCTGAACAGAGTCTCGGATTGGGGACGACTAAATCTAGTCCAGATTAACCCCCAGAAGACACAAGTTTGCGCGTTAACCGCTAAAAAGAACCCCTTTGTCGTATCCCCTCAGTTTCAAGGCACTCCCCTTGTTGCCTCAGCCAGTATCGGAATCCTCGGCGTCGACATATCGAGTGACGTGCAGTTTCGTGGTCACTTGGAAGGGAAGGCCAAATTGGCCTCTAAAAAGCTTGGCGTGCTCAGCAGAGCGGGACAGTATTTCATGCCGGCACACCACCTGCAACTTTACAAGGCGCAGGTTCGGCCGCACATGGAATACTGTTCCCATCTCTGGGCTGGGGCTCCCCAGTACCAGCTCCTTCCACTTGACCGCATCCAGCGCAGAGCGGCTCGAATCGTCGACGACCGAGTGCTTTCCGATCGACTCGATTCACTGGCGTTGCGAAGAGATGTTGCATCTCTTTGCGTATTTTATCGCATCTATCACGGGGAGTGCTCTGAGGAATTGTTCGGATTAATCCCAGCCGCCAAATTTCGTGAACGCACGACACGGCAAACGTCCCGATACCATCCACACCATCTGGATGCTTGGCGGTCCACCACTGTACGTTTCACAAGGAGTTTTCTTCCACGTACAACCTCTCTGTGGAATAGTTTATCACCGGCGATTTTTCGGACCGATACGACCTGGGGACCTTCAAGAAAAGAGCTTACTCCTTTCTAAAGGGCCGGCAACGCACCCGCAATTCTCCTGGTGTTGCGGTTGATCATGGGCGGCGGTAGTCACTTAACATCAGGTGAGCCGCATGCTCGTTTGCCCCCTCTTCTATAAAAAAAAAAAATATGAGGCAATATATGGGGCATTTCTCTATTTAGCATGGACTTTTATAAGATATAATGAATGGATGGAATGAATAACATATAATATTAAAAAGATTTTCAACGCTTAATATTAAAATTTAACTCGTCATATTCGATGGAAAATATAATAAGGTATATTGCTTGCGAATAGCAGCCATGTCTGAAGATTTATGAGTGTTGGATGCGATAGGCCACCGCGTTTAGCTTATGTGTTACAAGCGTTGTCATGTCACCGTCTTTAATGTTTGCGAACGCGCTATTAATTTGTTTTTTGAATTAAAGTTAATGCTGAATATGTTCATAAAAATCAAACTTCATTAAATTTGTAAATGTCTTAATTATTGGGCGTGCTGGGCGTTTAGGGGGTAATAAGTATCAAACTTAACAGCAGGACCCCAGGCGAGGATGGAATTACAGCCGAGCATTTGAAAGTTGGTGGAACACCAGCACTTATAATACTTCAGTAGCTCTTTAATATCGTCCTCCATGGTGGCACTACTGCGGAGGCGTGGAGCAGAAGTGCGGTGGTATTGTTCTTCATGAAAGGTGACAACGCTCTCTTGAAGAATTATAGACCGATTTCCCTACAGATCCGCGTCTACGTGCTATTTTCGGAAGTCATTACGAATCGTCTCGCACGCAGACTCGATGACTTCCTGCCTCCCGAACAAGCCGGTTTCCGAAAAGGCTTCATACCATAGACCACATACATGCCCTGCGGTACATTGTACAGAAGACCGAAAAGTACAATCTGCCACTTTGCCTTGTATATGTGGACTATGAGAAAGGCTTTGATTCCGTCGAAATTTGGGCGGCGCTACAGTCCCTTCAGCGGTGCCAAGTTGACTGTCGGTATATAGTAGTGCTGAAGTATTTGTACAGTAGGGCTACAATGGCTATCCGAGTACAGAACCAGAGTTCGACACCCATCCAACTGCTGAGAGGTGTAAAACAGGGTGACGTTATATCCACGAAACTGCATTGGAAAACGTTTTCAAGCTACTGGACTGGAAAAGGATACAACAAGGAACATCAATAGTAAGTAAATCACTCACCTTCCATTTGCCGACGATATAGTTTTTATGGCAGAATATGCTCAATGAACTCAATTGTGTCTTCCAACGGATAGGTTTTAACCACTCTGACGTCCGGGTGACCATAGTTGCCTAAAACTTTTTCCGGTTGAGCGTTCGGGCGTCTAGAGCGGCCTCTCTGACTTCTAAACTTTAAACGACTTTTGATCTATTGAATGTGACAAAAAGCTTTATGAATGTTATACTAGATGGATCTGTATTAAAAACGCGTCTATGGGTTAGTAAAGTCTATGCCAGGTAACAAATGGTATTGAAAAAAAAAAAGAAACAAGTGTCGTGTCAAGTTTTGTGTAGTGGCCGGTGTTACTGTGAGTTCTTCATTTTAAAATGTAAGTAATAATGTATGTATTATAATTTTGTACTAGTGTTTTATATGAAAATAATCCTCAGGATATTTTCTTTTCGTATATCTTCAAGTTTTATAAATCCAACGTCCGTTATGATGTTTTTATACGTGATGAAGTCGACATGCGGTAACTTCGCCTTTGTATGTCGGTCTTTCGTTAAGTTCTTGTATTGTATATTATTTATTTTAATAAAATATTTCTTATAATTAGTAAAACGGGTTATTAACTATATTTAAATATACTTAACTGAAAGGAAAATAGTGAAACTAGTAAGGATTTTATGTTTTTGTATTTTGTTCCCCAGGTTTAATGTACGGATGAAGAACGGAGTGTGTCGATATTTTGGGTATTCTTGCCTAGAAATACTTAACATTCATATAACGTTATTGGCATCATTTGATTAGGTAGATCATGTATTTTAATAATTGTACAATAAATATATGTAAATAAAATGAAAATGCGATATTAACGAAGAAAATGAAAGAAGGAGTCGGCCTCTAGTGCTTACGGAAAGCAGACGTGTTTGTGAAATAGCATAAAATATTAAAATTTCAACATTAGTTTGACAGTTAAAAGTGACCCTTACGCCCATATTTCTAAAGTCTGTGTTTAGGCCTGAGTCGGCGCTCGGGTCGAGCGGGAGGCGCGCCTGACGGCGGAGGCGCGGGGGGGTGCAGGCTGGTGCGGCGCCCGGCTGCGCCGGCGTCGGGTTTTGCGCTTCACTTATCGCAGAGCGTGGATCTGGGTAGTTGCCCGTTGTGTTAATAGTTTAGTCGCACCTCTGCCTTAACGTATATACTTCGCGAACCTGAGTAGTTTGCCGCGCGGTCCGGTGATATTGCTTTTTTCAAAAAGGTCGAGTTTGTATGTGACGCGCGTTCGGTTAAATTTTGTTGGACTTTATTGGATTAACCTAATGACAATTGGCTTGTCTCCAATTAACAAGTGAGAAACGAGTGTAATTTACTAGATTCTTAAATTTTTGTGACGGACTGCCACTTCGATATAAAGAATAGAGGTGAAGCCTTGGGGTCGGCGGTTCTGCAACCAGCAGGAAGTCAGGTTACATAATTTAACACAATCCCACCACAACACAGTCAAGCACACCCACACTTACACCTGAATCTTCCTAAGGTAGACCCTACTTCGAAGAAATAGGTAAGTTTTTGTTTGGTCCCCTTTTTACCGCTAACGTGTAATATTCCACAAGCCATTTAGGCCGACCTCCTGTTGCTCGTCGAGTGGAACTCCTGATGGGCCCGAGTTCCACGACCTTTGCCCGGGTAACTAGAGGCCGTAACATTTGGTAGCAGGGCGTGGTTTTCCTGATGGGTTTTGAAACCACTCCCAGCTCAATACGTAACGTTTGTTGCAATACGTATTAATAATTTTGTTTTGTTCGCGTGTTATTCGTTAGCGGATAGGATCGGTGTATAGAACCGTGTAGTAACCGTATTTTTTGAGTTTTATTTACTCTATTCGGTCGCTTACTTTGTTAGTGGTAGGTAGAATTGTGCCACGCCCGCGGCCGGGCGTAAGCGGACTGTTTAGGTATTTACCTTAGGTTTAGGTACACGCGTCGAGTAGGGTTTATAATTACCGTTGCTACATAAGCGTGGCAATTGCAAATATTGTATATGTAATAATTATCAATCAGCGTTGTCTCGTAAACCGACTGTAGTTATTACTCGTGGAATAGTAATTTGTTTGAATTAAATTGATTGCGTAGTATAATTTACTGATTGGATAAATAGTATTTTGTATTGTATTATTTTTATTGTGATAATTAAACTAATTGTGTAAAGTAATTTGTACTAAGTTTAATTCGGTGATAATCGTACCTTGTAATGATGCCTTCACACCGGTCACCGACGCTTCGCTTACAAGCGGAACTGCGCTGGGCTGCGAATGCTCACAGCTTGATAGGGAGACCCGATAGAATCCATAGCTTGGAGAAGCGGCTCGAGCAAGTCACGGCCCGAAGGGCCGTAGTGGAGGAGGCATGCTCCGAGATTATGGCTTCGGGAGCGGAACAGGGAGTCCTAGACTCCTGTCTTTCCGACTATGAGCAATTTTTTGCTCTCACGGATGACCTGATTGAGGCAGGGGCCAAGCAGGCTAGTGACGCGCGTGAAGCTCGGCTGGGTGTCCTGCTCGAGTCCCCTCGGAAGCAGCCCACTCACCCGGAGCTGTTGGGACGACTTCCCACTCTGGACCTGCCAAGGTTCTCCGGGGTCCTCTCCGAGTGGTTAACATTTGTGGGACTTTTTGACAGCCTAGTGGATGCCCGGAGGGATTTAACACCAAGCCAGAAGATGGCGTATCTCCTGGCCTCATTAGAGGGGGAGGCCTTGGGCGTCGTCGGCCATTTGAAGGTGTCGGACGACGCCTACCTGAACGCTCGGGACCTCCTTGCCGGAAGGTATGCCAACGTACGGCGAATTGCGGACGAGCACGTCAAACTTCTGTTAAACCTCCCGTTGCTAAAGGACCGGGCCCGACTACGACCGGACATCGTAAATCCGGTCTTGGTGGCCTGCAACTCGTTGAGACGGCTGGATTTGCCGGTGGACGAATGGTCCTTTTTGTTGCTCCATATTGTGCTGTCCCGCCTACCTCTCGATCTTCGACTCCATTTTGAGGAGAGGTACGGCGGAGACGGCGCCTCCTATATTCCTCCCTTCAGGGATCTGCTGCGGTTCTTGGAGGAGCAGTGCCGGCAGATTGAAAACGCAGCGGGCACCGCCGGAGATCTGCGGACTGCTAACCGAACCGTGACCAGGGAAAGGCGAAACCCCCCGGCCAAGTTGTTGGCAACCCCCCTCAGACCTAGTGGTGCTCCTGCGGGAGGGCGCCCCCTCCTATCATCTTATAGTGGCCTAGTGGCCAGGAAGGAGCCCCCCTGCTGCCTGCTATTGTAGAGCAGCAGAACACCAGGTGACGTCGTGCCCTAAATTATTAGGCAAGCCTGCCTCAGCGAGACGAACCATCGCCAGGGAGCGCCGCTGGTGCTATTCATGTTTAGAACGGCACCTCCAACGAGACTGCCCGCACCAGCGGCCCTGTCCGCACTGCCAGGGCAAGCACCACGCCGTTTGTGCCTGGGCGCGAACGGCTCTTTCTCCCGGGGCTCGGCTGGGCCCTCATCCCCCACGGGCGGGGGCGCCCAGCCACCCCCTCTGACAGGTGACGCTCGTCGCTCTCCTACCGACGACCCTGCCCCTGGGTTCGGAGGGGGTTCCCCTCACGACCAGTCGGGGGGTCGTTCCCCCAGGGGCGGGGGGTTCGTCACCCCCCCTCGGAGGGTCGAGAGGGACTTCGCGGCCACTCAGCGATCAGCGAGATCCTTCTCACCCCCATTAGCAGAGAGGCCGCGACTGGAGTACCACCCCCCCCCCCCCCTTTGGTCGGTCCCGCTACTACGGGCTCCCTGAGACCTCGAAGCTGTCCAGGGCCTCCAGGCCAAGGTTCCCAGAAGCCCCCCAGGTCGGCCCGTTCTGCGATTTTCATCCACGGGTCATTGAGATGCCGCCGGAATTCCGCTTTCCGGACCCCCGGCTTGAGTGCCGGTCCGACGAAGGCAGCTCCTGCTAGGAAACTGCCGCCCTAGCTCCCACCACGGCCGCCTTCACTGATCCTTTAAGCCGTCCGCAGTCCACCTGTCAAACTGTTCTATTGCCGACGGCCGCCGTGAAGGTGTACAACCCGAGTGGCGACTGCTTAACTGTTCGCGCTCTATTGGATTCAGGTTCACAACGCTGTGTGGCCTCCACTCGGTTAGTGGGAAGACTAGGGCTCCCCTGGAGCTCCAAATCATGTCCAATGGTAGGTATTGGAGGTGCAGAGCCTCCTGCTCCTAGGGGACAAGCAAGGCTGGTGTTTGGTCCTGCAAGCGAACACCTCCACATCTTAGTTAAGGTAAATGTCCTCGATGATATTGTAGGCTTTCTCCCTAATGCCCGTATAAATGATAGCGCGGTTTGTTGTACGTCTGGCTTGAGACCGGCAGACCCTCAATGGTCCCAACCTGGGCCGATAGATTTGTTGCTGGGGGCCGACGTGCTGGGGTTCATCCTGTTAGGCGAGATACGAGCCCTACAGCCCGATGGCTTGTCAGCCGTGTCCACTGTATTTGGGCACAGTTTCTTTGGACCGGTTCTGTGGTCTCCACCGCATCAGGCAGCCGACCCGCTCCCAGTGGCGGGCGTGTCTCTTTCGGACGTCGTCCAGCGGTTCTGGGAAATTGAGGAGCCGCCACACGCGCCTCGAGTCAACCCTCTGGACCGTGAGTGCGAGTTGTTCTACCAAAACAATACCGGCCGCCGTGTCGACGGTCGCTTTGTCACCCGCTTACCCTTTCTTGACTCACGGCCTCCTTTGGGCCAATCTCGGACCATGGCCGAAAAGAGGTTGCTTTCTATGGAGCGCCGTATGCGTCGCGACACAGCCTTTCGCGACAAGTATGTCGAGTTCATGCGCGAATATCAAGAGCTGGGTCACATGTCACCTTCTCATTTCGACTGGCGATCACATGAACACTACTTCCTCCCCCACCACGCGGTTTTGAAGTCCCCTGGGAGTAAGATTCGGGTGGTTTTCGACGGCTCCGCCCCCTCGTCCAATGGGGTGTCCCTGAACCAGTGTCTCCACTCTGGTCCTAAATTGATCAGGGACATATCCGACATTTTGACCCACTTCCGTCGGCATCAAGTTGTTTTTGTAGCCGACATTCGGATGATGTTTCGACAATCAGTGGTCCACCGTGATGACCGTCGATATCAGCTGATCCTGTGGCGCGAGAAGCCCAGCGATCCGATACAAGTGTTCGAGTTGAACACCACCACCTATGGACTCCGATCCAGCCCGTATGTCGCCATGCGAACCCTCCTCGAACTAGCTGAGAGAGAGCGCCTAAGATACGCTCGGGGGGCTTCTATTTTGGAGACCTCGGTCTACATGGACGATATTTGTACGGGTGCCTCCACCGTCGAGGAGGCCCTCGTATTGCGAGACGAATTGATTGCCATCCTGAAGTCGGGAGGTTATGAGCTGCGCAAATGGTTGTCGAACTCCCCTCATATTTTGAAGGACCTCCCAGGAGAGGATCAACAAGACCCTCATCTATTCGAGCACCCTGACAATCCTAATTTGTTGACTGTGCTTGGCATTCAATATCAGCCTGTTCAGGATACCTTCACGTATCGAGTCAAGATCGATCCCCCCCCTAAATCATGGACCAAGCGCTCTGTGTTGTCAACTGTAGCTCGCACCTTCGATCCTAATGGTTGGATTACTCCGGTCATCTTTTTGGCTAAGTGTTTCCTTCAAAAACTCTGGATATCCGGGTTGGGTTGGGACGACCCTATAAGCGGTGCTCTCTTGCGAGAGTGGCTCTCAATTGTGTCCTCCCTTCCAGACATCGACCGGGTCTCCATGTCAAGGTGCTTCCTCCCTCCAGGGAAATGCAGGGTTACCCTGCACGGATTTTGCGACGCCTCTGAGAAGGGTTACGCTGCTGTTGTATATTTGCGGACGGTGAGCTCTTCTGGCCATACTTCCGTCCATCTCGTACTTGCTAAAAGCAAAGTGGCTCCCATTAGGTCCCGCTTAACTATCCCTAAGTTGGAACTGTCTGGAGCTGCTCTTCTCACGCGACTGCTCAACCACGTTCACTCCTCCTTGAAGTCGGTAATCGACATTACGGACGTCTACGCTTGGTCGGACAGTGAGATAGTACTTTGTTGGCTCCGAGCGGCACCTCACAATCTTGAGGTCTTCGTGTCGAACCGCGTGTCCCAAATCCAGAATTCTGTCACTTGTCTAACGTGGAGACATGTCCCAGGGGAGTTGAATCCAGCAGACTGTGCTTCTCGTGGCTGTGAAGCCTCCTACTTGGTTGATCACCCGCTGTGGTGGGGGCCCGGCTGGTTAGCTGAGTCTCAGGCGTTCTGGCCCCAGAACAAATACTCTGAACCAATTGAATTGCCTGGCCTACGAGCCCGAGTAGGAGTGGTCAAGGATAAGCCCACTCGTGATCTCTCCTTACTAGAACGGTACAGCTCTCTCGATAAGCTCTTGGGAGTAACGGCTTGGTTGCGTCGATTTGTCCGCAACTCGAGAGACCCATCTAACCGAATATCTGATTCCGCCTTGTCCCCTAGCGAGCGGCGCGAAGCCTTGATGCATTGGACCCGTATGATCCAAGCGGAGCATTTCGAGCTCGTGATTGATACCTTGAAGCGGGGCTTAGTTGTCAAGGGTGCGCTGGCCCGCCTGAACCTCTTCCTGGATGACTCGGGGATGCTTCGCGTGGGCGGACGTTTGAAAAATTCTCAACTGCCGTACGAGGCTCGACACCCTCTACTGCTCCCCAAGGACGGCGCCTTGGTTCGGTTGCTGGTAACTCACTACCATGTTCAGAATGCCCACGCTGGGTGCAACGCTCTTTCGGCCATTTTGCAGCGGGAGTTTTGGATTTTGGCGGGTCGACGCACCATTCGGAGCGTCATCTTTAAGTGCATATCTTGTTATAAGTTGAAGGCGCCCATATCACAGCCGCTGATGGGCGACTTACCACCCGACCGCGTCAGAGCCATCCGACCATTCGCGGGAGTCGGAACTGACTTCGCTGGCCCCTTCCTCGTCAAGTCCTCTAACCTTCGTAACGCGCGTGCTCATAAGGCCTATCTGTGCGTTTTCGTGTGCCTCTCCACTAAGGCTGTTCACTTAGAACTTGTAAGTGCCCTTAGCACGGAGGCCCTTTTGTCCACACTGGGTCGCTTCGTATCGCGTCGCGGTTTACCGGACCTGATCCGGTCGGATTGCGGAACTAATTATAAGGGTACTGATAGGTATTTGAAGGAGGTCGTTGAATTTCTGTCTAGCAACAGGACCTATTTAACTACTGCGATGTCCAAGAAGGGCATCCAGTGGAAATTCGACCCTCCGGCTTGCCCACACTGGGGCGGTATTTTTGAGGCGGTGGTGAAGGTTGCAAAGACGCATCTCCGTCGCGTTATTGGCGAAACTATTTTGACATTTGAAGAGCTTGCCACCGTATTCTGTAAAATTGAAGCAGTCCTCAACTCTCGGCCCCTCTGTCCCCTCTCGTCCGATCCGAATGATTTAGAGGTTCTAACCCCTGGCCACTTCCTGATAGGCCAGCCGCTTAACGCCCTGCCCGAGTACCCCCTCCGGGAAATAGTCTCTTCGCGGCTGAGCAGATTTGACATGCTGCAACAAATAACTCAGAGCTTTTGGCACCGATGGTCTCTGGAGTACCTACATCTTTTGCAGCAGCGCGTTAAGTGGTCTGACAAGACGGACCCCCCTCGGGTTGGAGACCTCGTGTTAGTTAAAGAACCTAACGCCTCGCCCTTGTATTGGCGCCGTGGGCGCATTGTCAAGTTGTCGTATGGACCGGATGGGATCCCTAGGGTGGCCGAGGTTTTGGTTGGAGATTCGGTTTTGCAACGTGCCGTCTCTACCCTATCCCGTTTGCCAATTTACTCGCGGACCTAGATCCTCATGTCCGGGACGGGGGCTTGTTTAGGCCTGAGTCGGCGCTCGGGTCGAGCGGGAGGCGCGCCTGACGGCGGAGGCGCGGGGGGGTGCAGGCTGGTGCGGCGCCCGGCTGCGCCGGCGTCGGGTTTTGCGCTTCACTTATCGCAGAGCGTGGATCTGGGTAGTTGCCCGTTGTGTTAATAGTTTAGTCGCACCTCTGCCTTAACGTATATACTTCGCGAACCTGAGTAGTTTGCCGCGCGGTCCGGTGATATTGCTTTTTTCAAAAAGGTCGAGTTTGTATGTGACGCGCGTTCGGTTAAATTTTGTTGGACTTTATTGGATTAACCTAATGACAATTGGCTTGTCTCCAATTAACAAGTGAGAAACGAGTGTAATTTACTAGATTCTTAAATTTTTGTGACGGACTGCCACTTCGATATAAAGAATAGAGGTGAAGCCTTGGGGTCGGCGGTTCTGCAACCAGCAGGAAGTCAGGTTACATAATTTAACACAATCCCACCACAACACAGTCAAGCACACCCACACTTACACCTGAATCTTCCTAAGGTAGACCCTACTTCGAAGAAATAGGTAAGTTTTTGTTTGGTCCCCTTTTTACCGCTAACGTGTAATATTCCACAAGCCATTTAGGCCGACCTCCTGTTGCTCGTCGAGTGGAACTCCTGATGGGCCCGAGTTCCACGACCTTTGCCCGGGTAACTAGAGGCCGTAACAGTCTGATTACCTAAAAAGTGCATAATAACTAAAGACCTTATATTCCGGTGCAAAAGTACACAGTGGCACATACGCAGCCCCGCTCAGTAGGTACCGTGAGTAACGAAAACAGCTGCCTTTTCCATTGCATTCGCAATCGTACGAAGACTTTGCATACGACGACGCGACGCATCACGCAATGAATCTACAGAGAACACCGCCTAGTGGGATATTGATAAGCGGCAGCGGAAGCGCCAGCGGATCGGTGCCTAATTTACCCACTCATAGTGACAAGGATTTTCATTCCATTGTGTCTCTGAGAAAAAGAAAGGAAAGCACTGATGAAATAGACTATAAAAAAGATTTTGCAAGCTTTCGTACAGACATGATGAAGTTCTTAGAAGAATTCGGAAAAACACAAAATGAGAATCTGAAATACATACGTGAAGAAATATCGGAGATTAAAAATGAAATAAAAACAATAAAATCAACAACAAAAAACTTTACACAACGATTTGAACAAATAAACTCTGAAATAGAAAATATTAAATACAATCAAACTGCTACTCAAAACCAAATAAAAAACATAGAAAGTGAAATATCCCTTATAAAAAGATAAACAACACATTGAAAGTTCAACGGATAAATCGCCCGTCTTGTGCCACGAAAACCTCATCCTTGAACTCAAAGACCGATACGACCGTGAGAAAAACATCATTATTGTGGGTATATAAATGAAAAAAATTCAAAAGTGAGACGAAATTACGATAATGAAGAAGTGATGAAGTTGTTGATATCATTACATGAAAACTGCCCAAAACCAATTAAATCTATAAGACTAGGGAAATATGTTTCAAACAAAAGCCGGCCTATAAAAGTTTTCTTTAACAATATAGATACTCCGAAATACGGAATAAAAAGTACCTAGCCGAAAATCTTAGTATTTACTCAGATCAAACGCCAGTTCAAAAACAGTATTTAAGGCAATTGAAGGAAGAATTAAAGAAACGAACAGAAAAAGGCGAAAAGGACCTTATTATTAAATATATAAATGGCACACCTTCAATTGTTATAAACAAAACCCGTCAAAAAAACCAATAATGACTTCACCACAAACCGGAAAAAATACGGATAGATTAAGCCATCAATTAGTAAACAATTACGAAAACATTCCATTGCGCCCGTCCTCCTTAAGATTTTTTTATGCTTATTTACGTAGTATTCGCAAAGCTGGGAAACTCGACGAAATAAAATGCATATTAAAAGCAATACCGATGACTACACATTTATTAATTTTTACTGAGACATGGATTACTTCGGAAACCGACGCAAAATTGTATCAGATACCAAACTAGAAACATATTTACAATTAAAGACAAAATTACAAAGGTGGTGGCGTTTCAATTTACGTACATAATAGCATAAAATACGATATAACGGAAGAATTGTGTGAGAATGGAAACCACTACTTATGGATATACATAGATAAACTATCTTTAAACATCGGTGCAATATACAAACCTGGAAGTTCTAATGTAAACAACTTTTTAGAAACATATTCCTCACAGTTGGAACGGAGGAGAAGGGCGATTGTGTTTGGAGATTTTAACATTGATCTACTTAATACAGATAGTAACGTCACAAAATACCTAGCTGAAATAAAAGAAATTGGGTATGAAATATTGAATAAAATTAATAGGCTGTACAGTACTCGTGAAACCACCACCACAAGCACTATACTGGACCATGTATGTACAAATATAAACAATCACTCATTTAGTTTCTCAATAATTGAATCGTGCCTATCTGATCATAAGCAGATATTTCTTGAAATAAGCAACTTAACAACAAAGACACATAAAAGAGTTCAATATATAGCGCTTGATTACGAAAAGTTATACAACACTACTTTAAAAGCCAAATACACCAATGAAGAAAATGACTATTACTACCTAGAGAGATTTATGTTAGAACAAATAAACAAAAATAAAGTAAGCAAGACAAAAATTCTTAACCCTCCACAAAAAGACTGGATAAACCGAGATATTATTAACTCAATAAATTTACGAAACAACTTATGGCAGCAGACTAAATCTCACCCAAAAGACGATAATCTACAAAAAAACTTAATTAGAGAGCAGAACAAAGTGAAAAACCTTATCAAGACACACAAGAAAATCTACTATCATAAGTTATTTCATAACAATTACAATAAACCTAAGAAAATGTGGAAGATAATTAATAACTTAGCGTTAAACAAAATTAAAGACAGCAGTGCTCCTCCCAAACTAATATCGAATACTGGACTAATAACAGAAGGTAATTCAATATGTGACTTATTTAACTCATTTTTCTCCTCAATTGGTTCGGACTTGGCTAACAAAATTCCTAATAAGTATCACATAAACAGCGATAACACGCTTATGTACGAACTTAACTACACGCATGAAATAACACTTAGTGAACTTACACTCTTTAATATCACTGAAGTATCAAAAATAATCGACGATCTTGATACCAACACTAGTACTAGTCTAGATGGTATCAGCAGCAAAGCGATTAAATGTCTGAAAATTATAATTGTAGAGAGGCTAACAAACTGCATAAATATGTATTTGACACGCGGTATTTTTCCCGACACACTTAAAATTGCTAAGGTCAGTCCTATTTTTAAATCCGGAATTAGGACTGACCCAAGTAACTACAGACCAATCTCTGTCTTGCCTGTTATATCAAAGATATTTGAACGAATACTTTATAACCGCCTAAATGAATACCTAATAAAAAAGAAGTTTTTAATTGACCAACAATATGGCTTTCGTTCCAAATTGAACACTCTGACAGCTGCAGTAGACTTAATCACAAAAATTAAAACTCAAGTCGATCAAAAGAATATCGCTTTAGGGTTTTTATTGACATAAAAAAAGCATTTGACACAGTAAGCCATCATAAATTGTTGCAGAAACTAAACAACATAGGCGTTACAAGCAAGGCCCTCGAAATGTTCACATCGTTTTTACATAATAGGCGACAAGTTGTTCAAATGGACAATTTTACCAGCTCGATTAAAAACGTATCCTACGGCTGTCCTCAAGGCTCAATTATAAGTCCATTATTGTTTTTAATCTATATAAATAATATAAACAAATCAGGGCTAACAGGTCACCTAACATTATATGCCGACGACACATGTCTCTTCTATTTCGATAAATCTATTCACAACATTATAACCTATGCTCAAAAAGATCTTGACTTACTCGGAGAATGGTTAAAATATAACTTGCTAACAATTAATATGTCAAAAACATCCTTCATGATTTTTTCTACAAAGAATAAACCTTTACCAGAGTTTGCACATCTTACTATTGAAGATAAAATAATAAAACGTTCAACTCAGGAAAAATATCTAGGTCTATTGTTAGATGATAAACCCACTTGGAGAATGCATATCTATCACGTCAAATCAAAACTGACGTCATTACTATGTGCACTACGTAAAGTCGCAAACTGTATCCCGGAAAAGGTTCGTACAATCATATATAACTGTTTAGTTAAATCACATATCGAATATCTAATTGAGATATGGGGAACAGCTGCTAAAACAAATTTAAATCCACTTCAAAGGACACAAAATAAAATTATCAAAACATTATTCCACTATCATTATATAACGCCAACAAAAGTACTATACGAAAAAACTAACTTGCTAAACCTTACACAACTATACATTTATTGCACTTGCAATCTAATAAAAAACATTACCACTAATTCTATTCAATCAAACATACAATTACATAAAAAACAACAACACACAACTTAAGAAGTAAAAATAAACTACAATTAATAACTACACGAACTAATTATGGCAAAAAAACTTTGTTGTTTGAGGGAGCACAGCTGTTCAATAAACTACCAGATGACATAAAAAATTGCAATAACATAAAATTGTTTAAAAGTAAACTTAGGAAATACGTACGTACAGTGTAATCTTTTCTGACATAGTAAATAATCCTAATCTTATACCTCATACTAAATAAGCTTAAAACTGTAACACCTCCAGCACTAGAGGTAGATGCGATAGTTTTACTTTAGTATATAATTACTTTGTATCTCATTTTAAGTGAACCATTGTATGTTCTTATGAGAAATAAATTTCTTTAAACCGAAATAAAAAAAATTAGGGTTTTTCATCTAAATTTCTAAAATTAATCATTTTTTTACCTGATGTACGTCAATTGAGCAAATTATTATTATTATCATAATTAAATTTTGCATTTCATTAGCTTTTTGTGGGTGATTTTTATTCTAATATAGGTTAAGAACTTTCTCCATGGTAACCGTTTTAGTCTAACTGGTCGCGATCCGACCGTATAAAAACATCAACGACCGGGGCCGGGACGTTCAAGGGTTTTGTTGCCGCGTCGCTTGGACGCTCAAGTAGTTAAGATGAACATGGATACAACGAACATCATGTTTGATGTTCATGTTACACCTATGCCGGCGGTTGTTGGGAGCACTATGCTCGAAGTTGTTGACGAGTACGTTTACCTGGGACAAATAATCCCACTAGGTAAGTCCAACTTCGACCGAGAGGACAATCGACAGATTCAACTCAGCTGGGCAGCGTTCAACATCTTCTCGTCAGGTATTCAAACTCTGAAAACTAGTTTCTACAACCAGTGCGTGTTGCCAGTGATGATTTTTGAGACGTGGTCCTTCACTACTGGCCGTATGAGGATGCTCAAGGTCGCTCAAGGAGCTATGGAGCGGGCTATGCTCGGGGTTTCTCTGCGTGATAAAATCAGAAATGAGGATGTCCGCAGTCGAACCAGAGTAACTGACATAGCCCAACGGATTAGTAAGCTGAAGTGGCAATGGACCGGACACATAGCTCGAAGAACCGATAACCGATGGGGATAAAATGTTATCGAGTGGCAGCCTCGTACCGGTAGGCGTAGTGTAGGGTGACCCCCCACTAGATGGAGTGACGACCTGATAAGACATGCAGGAAGTCGATGGATGGAGGTGGCTCAGAACCGTGCTTTGTGGCATTTATTCGGGGAGGCCTATGTTCAGCAGTTGATTAATGAAAGGCTGTAGTGATAATGATGTTTTAATTCAGCCGTGGTCGCTCAAAGACAAGGACATAATAGACAACATTTTTTATAATTAAAAGAATATTTCATTCAACATAGTCGCATCCACACAAATTGTTATTTTATCCAAATTACGAGGAATGAATGATTTTTAGTAAAAAGAAAACCTGGAAAAGTTCAAGGACTCTCGCTCTGCGGGTTATATATAAAATTAAATGTATGTATACTACGGCCAACGAGAAGAGATACCAAAAATAAACAAAACCAATGTTATTAGGAATAGCAGGGGTGTCTAACTTTTTGATAGTTATATTGTATATTTTAGTAGACAATATAGTTTTAAAATAATGTCCAGTAAACCAAAAAATAGAATTTTTATAAATTTTATTATAATTTTGATTATTGTATAATATAAATATAAATTAAAATAAATGATTTCTGCGCAATCTCTTTTATCGCATCCCGAATTTTGGCGAATAATATACCTCTCATTAGGCCAAATTTCTTTAACATATATGTAGGTATTAAAAACCATATTTTTTTATTCACGGTGAAACTAGTCACCTCAAATTAAAATTTAAATTAAAATAATATACATTCATTACTTACATATACTGGATGCGCGAAAAACCATTCGTACTTATTTTATTTGACGGTAGGCCTGCCAAATCGTTTATCCCTTTCCAAAACAATAACATTCATACCCTCCTATCGACTATAATTAGCTTATTCCGGCAAAGTAAGCTCCGAATAATTTTCTTATGAAAGGGTAAGTCAGACTTGAGGATATACTTTACTGTACAGTTGAATAAATATTCTCTCATATATCGATTTACACACAATTAATGATCCAATTGAAAATATGTTTCTAATTCCAAACTATTTTTATTTTCAAGACATGATAACAAATTAACAAGAGAGATTACGTATTCTTTATTTGTATTTTGCTTTACTTTTATCGTAAAATCTTGGCCTAGGGGTTCCCGAGTATGATTCCCAGGTCGAGCCTTGACCCTATTATGCGTGATCTTATACTAGGTGGACTGCATACGCAGTTGGCTTCGTATGCCTCAACAAAATGCCGGACGTGACCCCCCCCCCCTTTTCCCCTTTCAATGTGTACGATAGGTACATGAGGTTAAAGGAAGGACAAACACTTGGCAAATACCCTCGAACAAAATTAAAATACACAAATCATTTCCGCGTAACCAACATATGTGGTCGTATCCTTTGAATTGACTTAGACACTTGAATTTTTTACATGTATTATAACTGCATACCCGTTCTTTGAAAGTACTTTGATAAAAGTAAAAGCAGCCTAAAATGGACCCGATTAATGGTTCCTTTATTACCTTTTAAGGGACGAAACCCTAAAACTGGGGTCTGATCACCGTAACTATTATTTATTAAAAATCAAGTGGCAAATGCTTTATCAACCGTGAAGCCTAAGACGCCTCTTAGAATGTTGAAATTGAAGGGTATAATATAACCGGAATGATGAAAGCTCTGCCAACTAGAGAGAATTTGTGAAGAATAAAGTGTTGACAAAGCCTGTATGTGTCGATGTAGTGTTAAAGGTTAGTCGACAGATTATAAACATCACATAGGAGTATGGGCAATGAAGACCGAAGCCCAGCACATTGGGAAATGTCATTGAAGCTGATAGCCGCTGCTGCTAACCGCACTCCTAGTAGTATTAATCCACTTAATCATACTTGTGGCATTTAAATAGTAAAAAGTAATTATCAAATAGTAATAATCTTCTTCTTTATTCCAATTATGTGTAAAAGCACCGCTTTCATTGTAAAAAATATTTACCCAATATTTAACAATGGATATGCATTGAGAAAATTTACTTTTTTATTTATTTATTCTCTATTGAATTCTTTAATAAACAAGATAACAAAGGGCGGACTTTATGCCTTGAGCTATTCTCTGTCTACTATACAATAAAAACAAAAAATAAACTATAGAAATATCTCATATTTATACATATATACAAATATAAACATACAAATATAAACATACAAACATATACATACATATATAAATATTACATATAATAAACTATATAATAGAATATAATATTTACTTATTCAATATAGAGCACATGTAATTCATATTGAAAGTTATTTTTTACTTTACCACTGGTTCGGAAAAAACCTGTGTCCTGAGAAAAACCAGCAAGCAACTCGGCGTACGAATATATACTCGTAGTATGAAACAAAAACCCGTTCGTCGTTTCAGGGACGTATATGTGTAGACAAAGTGTTAGCGACGACAAGTGAATTTAAAAAACATTTAATCTCAATTGTTTCTTATTTGTGATCTAAAACTAAGTGTTCGCAATAAAAAGTGAATTTAAACGTTTAATCTCAATTTTTTCTTATCTGTGATTTAAACTAAGTATAAAAACTTATAGCATTAATACCAAGAGAGTGAAATAATAACTTATATTAGCTTCAATTCTTATTTTAAAAACTACGTAACGAAAATATAAATCTAATTGGTTATTTAGGTTTTAATTAGAATATTAAAAACAAAATATGGGTTTAGTTACCTATTAGAACTTTCTCTTATTACAATTTTAAAGAGTTGTATTAGAGATATTAACATTTAACTGTAAATTTAATGATTTGTTTAATTCTCTTTCTTTTATAGTAATTTAATACGATAATATGTCAATTAATCTCTTTTGTAATCTAATTACTCATTATAGAAACAGATTTTAATTTAATAAGAAGTTGAAATACGTTCTGTATAGAGTCTTAGGCATAGTATTATCGTGAAAAGCGTTGTGCATTCCAGCCACCTGGCGGAGCTACTTGTATGTTTTTTTTTTTTTGCGCCCGAAGCAAATATGGGCAACCCTCCGGAAAGCGGGGGAGGGAGGTTGGGAATGCTCATAGCATACCACGCAGCCGGCTGCGTGGTTATGTGGCGACTTTTACCCACTAAACCCAAACTTTTAGGAATTGGCTTAACGATCTGACTAGAGATCTCTAAGCCGTAAACGAACGCGACCCTCCTTGGCAGAAAGGAGGGCGCAAGCGGCGGAAAGCCGCTTAGAAGAGTGCCTAACTAAGGCAGATTAAGGGATGTGTTATGTAGGCTCGGCCTGAGCCGCTAGGAGGCAGTTCAAGTCGGCCGAAAGCTTGTTGGGGGGGTCCTAGAGAGAGTTTCTCGGCCTGCGCACACTATAGCGAGTGTGAATAGGGGCTGCATAGGCAGCTGTTTCACGAATGAGATGATTTGGGTGGGACTCTGAGGCTTTGAAGAATCTCTCAGAGAGTGATTTAAGAAACTGTTGGATTGTTGGGAGCTCTAAGTCTCGATGTAGGTCAGCATTACGGACATAATAGGGCGAGTTAGTGGCCCTACGACAGAATAGATTTTGAACTATTTGAAGTTCATTTATAGCTTTGGGCTTAGCATGTGCGAAAATGGGGGCCGCGTAGGTCATGACAGGTCGTATGCAGACCTTATATAGGGTTCGCTTGTTGCGGAGGGACATTTTACTGTGTCTGCCCAACATGCTGTTGAGCCTACCCATGTAAAAACGTGCGGTGCGAGTAACTTTCTTGATATGGGGCTCGAAAGTGAGCCTTGCATCAAGGGTGACGCCTAGGTATTTGGCTTTAGTTTGCCATGGGACAGGGGTTCCTAACATCCTGATTGGCGGAGTGGTGGTGAGACGGCGTCGTTTATATTCGAAGCAAACGGCGGAGCTTTTCTCCGGGTTTACGTCGATACGCCATTTTTGGAACCAAGCTCCTAAGTCGCTTACTGACTTTTGAATCTTGTTCCGAATCTGTGGTAGTGAGTTGCCTTTGGAGTAAAGGGCTGTGTCATCTGCAAAGAGGGCTAGTTTGACACCATTCGACGGGATAGGAATGTCGTTGGTGAATAGTATGTATAGGAGGGGAGCAAGCACAGAGCCTTGAGTAACACCGGCTTTTAATTGACGGGTAGAGGATAGCGTGCCTTCGTGTCTAAAACGAAAGGTACGATCCTTCAGATAGGAGGCTACAAGGCGAACGAGACGATCTGGGAGGCCTAAGTTGTACAGTTTGTAGATGAGGCCCTCGTGCCAGACTCTGTCGAATGCCTTGGCAATGTCAAAGAAGACCGCGATGGTTTTTTGACGGCGAGGGTAAAAACCGCTGAGGATGTATTCCACTATGCGGTGAACTTGTTGGGGGCACGAGTGTTTGGCTCGAAACCCGAATTATTGTGGGATGACAAGAGGGTCGCCGTCTGTGGGAAACAAATGGCGCCTCAAGCGCACGAGAATGACTCGTTCGAAAAGTTTGCCCATGGCCTTGAGGAGGCTGATGGGACGGTGATTGGAGGGGAGGTGGAGAGGTTTGCCTGGCTTGGGAATGCCAATGACAGTTGCCTCTTTCCAAGAGGTGGGAAAGTAACTGAATTCGAAGCAGGCGTTAAAGATAATGGCCAGTAAGGCGATTACCTGCTCCGGGAAGTGTTTGAGGGCTTGGTTGGAGATACCATCCGCACCCGGTGCTTTTTTGGGCTTAAGTCCTTTGATGGTAGATGAAATCTCATCTTTGGACACAGTGATAGGGTCAGAGGCGGTGGAGGGCGAGTTCCTGCGTCGGACCTCGTCCTCCACTAGTTGGATGTGTAAGGGGTCAGTGGGTTGTGAGCTGGGAGAGCATTGGGCGGCAACTCTGTCCGCGAAGCACTCAGCCTTTTCTTCGTCTTCGAAGGCAATGGAGCCGTCGGGACGAGACAGAGGGGGAGTATGGGTTATACTTGTATGTTGAGCGGAAAAAGCTTAGCTACTCCGGAGCTAAACCATAAGAAGACCGCGCCACCATTTTTATTTTTTACAAGTATAAATTAAAAGTTTTATGAATGTTTTATATTCGAAATAAAAAAGATAAGTCATATTTATTGTGAGGAATGAATAAAAATATTGTCAGGTATGTTTTACCACACTTATTAAAGAAATTTGTAAATTTCCTTTAGAAAAGGTTGTTCTGTGCTCTGATTGGTCGACGGGGATCATTAGTGCCGTGTGTAAATTCATTAGTGCCGCGTGCAAATTTTCTTAAATCTGATTGGTCACAGCTGCCTATAAAAAAGGGGCGTTTTTGGTGGTAAAACATTCAAAATCCGGCAATGTAATAATAAGGAATCAAGAAAATAAATAAGAAGAAACTCTCAAGAAGTGTTATTTATTGCTCATCTAACTGCTACTGCATGCTCTCCAGTTAACATCCCGCCAGCATAACCCGCTCCTTTTACTAACATTCTCACACATGAGCATCTACATTGGTCCTTCGAAAAGCCGGATCGGGTTTAAAGAAAACTAGGAAGATGCCTTCAAATACAAGATCAAAATCAGTGCAGTCGAAGCCTACGAGTGAAAGTAACGCTACTACGTGTACAAGTACGACGGATTTGAGCATGAATACGCCGAGTGATTCTACAAGCACGACGGCTACTAACGCGTCAACTTCAGATCGATCGACGGTTACAAGAGCATCGCCCAGCAGCGTACACAGACAACCCGTTTTTAATAATAACATTGCCAGAAAGGAATCAACACCGGGGGACGTAACCCATACCACCCCCCCAACCCGCACCGTCGAAGCGTCAGTTCCTCATCAACAAGAGAGTCATCCAACGCCGCAGATTCAAGAAAGAAGTATCGCAGTAAAGACATGTCTGAACGAGGGAAGCATACCGACGTCCAGAGAAAAGAGTCTGCAGCAGCCTCACCCTAAGAAGACGACCCGGGATCCAGACACGCTTTCCGTTCGCTCGTCGCATAGGAAGAGAGCAGAAGCGTAAGCAAAAATGACAATGGCATTAAGGGAACTAGAACTGGCAGAAGCTCGGTCAAAAGTTGCTCAAGCGGAATTGGAACTTCTCACCGCGGAGTCTGAAGAAGAAGATGGTGTCGGAGAAGAGCTGTTCAAACGAACTCGAGAAGTCGAGAGCTGGTTTATCCAGACCGGAGACATGCCTAATAAGAACCACAAACCAATAGAGGCAGAAGAAAAGAAGAGTGACATCCAGGAACTAGCTTCAGTCATACTAAAGCTATCTGAAAAGTCACGTTCAACGAAGCACCTCAAACTCCCTCACTTCAACGGGGCCTGTGAAGAATGGTTGGCCTTCAAAAGATCATACAAGTATTTGGCCGCTTCATTCAGTAAGAATCAGAACCTAGCGCGTCTTAGAATTGCAATCCAAGGAAAAGCTAGAGAAGCCGTCCAAAGCCTGCTGTTTACCGCCGAAGACGCACGCGAAGTGATCAAGGGACTAGAAGCAAGATTCGGAAGACCTGGAGCACTGGAATAAGCAGAACTAGAAAAAATGAAGAACCTCCCAAGAGTCGGCGAGAACCCGAGCGACATATGCATATTTGCGAGCAAAGTAAAGAACGCAGTTGAGACTATCAAAGCCCTGAAGAAACGGCAGTATCTCAGTTCACCCGAAACGTTGAGAGTTATAGTAGACAAGATGCCGATATCAATGAAGTTCCGTTGGTTCGCCTACCACAGAAGCAGAAGAGATGAAGAAATTCAGGTGCCATTACTCGTCGAAGCGTTCCTGGAAACAGAAGCCGACATGTGCGGAGACTTCGCTCCGCCTGAAGCATCCTCAGAACAAAGAAGAGGAATAAGAAAACCCGTTCATTTAGTACAAGAAGCGTCAAAGGAAAAATATAAGAAGTCATGTCCGTTCTGTGAGGAAGAACACTTCGCACTAGAATGCAAGAAGTTCAAAGAAGCCAACCTGAACGGAAAATGGGATATGACCAAGAAGGCAAGGATATGCTTCAAACCTTCGATTCAGGCACTCAAGGATCAACTGCAAAGCCCCAGTCTGCAAGCTGTGTAAAAGATGGCATCATACCATCTTACATTCCGACAAACCACCAGCACAGAAAGAAAAAGAAGCAAAAGATATCAGTAGCACTTCAGAAGAAAAGGTCGCCTCAGTTCACAACGCCAAAGGAGAAGAAAAGGCCTACCTGAAGATGATCCCAGTGACCCTCTATGGCCCAAAAAGACAAGTTCGCGTACTAGCACTACTAGACGAAGGGTCAACGGTCACGCTCTTAGACGCATCAATTGCTGAGAAAATCGGAGTCGAAGGAAAGAAAGAAAAACTCACGATCGAAACCGTCGGCGGGAAAGTGTTAAGAAAAGATAGTTCACAGAAGATCGAGTTCAAAATAAAAGGGGCTCATAGAAAAAAAAGAGGACTATCGTAGCAAGAACCATCGAAAACCTGAAGCTGTCTGAACAATGCATAAACAAGGACACCGTGAGAAACTGCGAGCACCTGAAAGCAATTGAAAACAACTCCTATACGTCACCGAGAGACCCAAGCTACTGATAGGCGAAGACAATTGGGGTTTGATAGTGACAAGAAAGCTGAAGAAAGGTAAACCGTCAGATCCTGTAGCCTCCCTCACGAACTTAGGGTGGGTGTTACACGGATGTGAAACAGGAGCAACATGCCATAGTAAACTTCACTCATTATGGCAGAGCGACCACTGGCAAAGAATATATAGAAGAAATCGTCCGAGAACACTTTCAGTTAGAATCTCTCGGGATCTATAATCGGTCGCCATCCAGCAACAGCGATAGAAGAGCATTAGAAACCCTTGAGAAGAATACAAATAAACTGCCAAGCGGTCAATATGAAACAGGACTCCTGTGGAAAAAAGAAGACGAAACCCTACCCAACAATTACAATCAAGCAGTCCGACGCCTGGTCAGCATCGAAAAGAAACTAGATCATGACCAAGAAGCAAGAAAGCACTACGAGGAACAGATCCCGAGTCTGGTCGAAAAAGGATACGCAGAGATAGCTCCAGAAACCTCCAACAAAGGAAGAACGTTCTACTTACCCCACATCGCTGTTGTGCATCCAGTTAAGAAGAAGCTGAGTATAGTGTTCGACGCAGCTGCCAATTATGAAGGGAAGAGTCTCAACGACGCCTAGTTCTCGGGCCCAGACCTGTTACAATCGCTATTTGGAGTACTGTTGCGCTTCAGAGAGGGACCGGTAGCCGTCATGGCCGACATACAAGACATGTTCCTCCGAGTCAAAGTAAGAGAGGACGACCGAGACAGTCTCAGGTTCCTGTGGCGCGGAAGCCGAAGAACTGGCAAGCCTGAAGAGTATAGAATGTCTTCAATCATCTTCGGAGCAGCGTCATCACCAACAACAGCAAAATACGTAATGAATAAGAACGCAGAGGAATTTAAGAACACTCATCCCGAAGCAGTGAAAGCAATTAAGAGAAACCATTACATGGACGACTATCTGCAGAGCTTCGCGTCTACAACTGAAGCAAAGAACATATCCAAAGAAGTGAAAGACATCCACCCAAGAGCAAACTTTCATCTGAAGGGGTGGGCCAGTAACAATTCAGGGGTAATATCGGAAGTAGAAGACACCAATAAAGAAAACTCTTTACAACTGACCAAAGAAGAGAAGACTCTGGGACTAAGATGGCTGGTGAAAGAAGATGCATTAGCCTTCAATGTCGGGTTGCGCAACACGCCGGAGGACCTGCAAGATGGCAGAAGAACTCCAACGAAGTGAGAAGTCACAAGCGCAGTGATTTCCACCTTCGATACAATGGGTTTTGCAACACCGGTTCTAATAGAAGGAAAGAAACTAATTCGAGACATCTGGCAAAAAAAATAGACTGGGATGAACCAATTAACGAACAACAAAAGGAAGCCTGGATGAAATATTTAAGAGGATCAACATTAACAAGGCTGAAGATCCCAAGATGCGTCTCACCCAAAGGCAGAAAAGGACAGTTACATACATTCACCGATGCGAGCGAAGAGGCCTATGCAGCAGTAATCTACTAGAGAATAGTCGAGCCCGGAGGAAAAGTCCATGTCTCCATGATTGCCGGCAAAGCAAGAGTAACGCCGACAAAACCGGTATCAATTCCGAGGCTAGAGCTACAAGCGGCATTACTCGGAAGCAGACTAGCCGCTACAATTGAAGAGGAGTCAGAGTTCGAAATATCAAAAAAGATTTACTGGACCAACTCCAGCACAGTACTGCAGTGGATAAAGTCAGAACCGAGAAAATTCAAAACTTTCGTGGCCAACCGACTCGCTGAGATCGAAGAGAAGTCCAAACCAGAAGACTGGAGTTGGGTACCAACTAAGGAGAACCCAGCAGACAACGCCACCAGGGGAACCCCAATTGAATTCGACCATAACGCCAGATGATTCAAGGGCCCGTCATTTGTCCGTATACCAGAAGAAGAATG
This sequence comes from Parnassius smintheus behrii, assembly GCA_036936625.1. Classification (NCBI taxonomy): domain Eukaryota; kingdom Metazoa; phylum Arthropoda; class Insecta; order Lepidoptera; family Papilionidae; genus Parnassius; species Parnassius smintheus. Next base: position 2,746,574 of record JAUPFT010000005.1, on the reverse strand, counting down.
GCCATTTCACGACTTCAAACCAGAGAGTATTATGCCAGAGGAAAAGCACAAACAGAAGGTGTTGGCAACTATGGCAGCAGAAGACACCCTTTTAAACCCGGAAAGGTTCTCGAGCTGGGAGCGACTGCTGCGCACTACGGCCAGAGTAGTTGCCTTTGCACACTACCTATTAAAGAAGAGCCGTAAGGCGACCACCACTGCCACGCGCCAGAAAGATAAGCCTTGAAAAACACAACAGAAAACCCAGAAGAAAGAAACATACGCCTCAAACCCGTCGACCAACAAAAACGAAAATAAGCGTCTATACCTACCCCTAGAAGAAGAGCACCTAAAGAAGGCCGAAGAATTATTAATAAGCCAGAGCGACAGTTTTGCGTCAGACATAAGAATATTGAAGACAGAAAAACCTCTAGAAAACTCAAGTCGACTTAAGAAAATCGACGTTTACATTGGAGACGATGGAATCATCAAATTAAGGAGTAGGACAATGAAATTCCACGACCAAAACGAAAGAAGGATGAATCCTATCGTATTAGACGGGAAACAAAAAATAACCCGTTTAGTAATACAATATTATCGTAAGAAATTCCTTCACGGAAACACTGCTACAGTAATGAACGAAATTCGTCAAAAATTCTGGATCTTAGGTTTAAGAGCAACTTTAAAAGCGGTCGCACACAGCTGTCAATGGTGCAAGACAAAGAAGAGTTCATCAGAGATACCTCCGACGGGAGATCTACCGAGCGAGAGACTACAACATCATCAGTTCCCGTTCTCTTGCACGGCCGTAGATTACATTAGAGAAGCGCTGGGGAGCTTAATTCACTTGTCTCACTACTAGAGCAGTACATCTAGAGCTAGTACCTTCTCTCAGCACTAGCTCAATGATCATGGCACTCCGACGAATGGCAGCCAGAATAGGGACCCCGAAAACTATATTCAGCGACAACGGAAATAACTTCGTCGGGGCAAAAAGGGAATTAGAAGAAGCCGCACAAGAAAAAGGCATCAAGTGGAAGTTCATCCCCCCGGGTGCCCCGAATATGGGAGGCGCCTGGGAGAGACTCGTACGAACAGTCAAGACGGCGCTAGCAGTAGTTCTCAACGAGAAGCGCCCGCCCGAGTAGGTACTCCATACGCTAATGACCGAGATTGAACATATCGTCAATTCGAGACCTCTCACCCCGACCAGCATGGATCCAGAAGACGAGGAGAGCCTAACACGGAACCACTTTCAACTGGGAAGATCATGTGGAGCGATGGCGCCGGGAGAGTTCAGTGACACGGAGCTCATCGGAAAAGCAAACTGGAGAACCACTCAAAGACTCGCAGACCACTTCTGGAAAAGATGGATTAAAGAATATTTACCTCTCCTGATGCCAAGGAAACTCGAGAGGGGAGAAACCAGAGACCCATGAGAAGGAGACCTTGTATTAATAGTGGACGCTACGTTACCACGAAACTCATGGCCTCGCGGAGAATTTATCAAAACCTATCCCGGACCGGACGGAAGAACCAGGGTGCTGGACGTGTGGACATCAGGTGGAATACCTTACCGTCCAACTCGACGTGTCATCGTGCTGGTGCCAGCGGAGTCGTCGCCTCCAGAAGATGCAGTGCTACGCACCGTGGGGGAGAATGTTAGCAACGACAAGTGAATTTAAAAAAACATTTAACCTCAATTGTTTCTTATTTGTGAACTAAAATGAAGTGTTAGCAATGAAAAGTGAATTTAAACGTTTAATCTCAATTGTTTCATATCTGTGATTTAAATTAAGTATAAAAACTTATAGCATTAATACCAAGAGAGTGAAATAATAACTTATATTAGCTTCAATTCTTATTTTAAAAACTATTTAACGAAAATATAAATCTAATTGGTTATTTAGGTTTTAATTAGAATGTTAAAAACAAAATATGAGTTTAGTTACCTATTAGGACTTTCTCTTATTACAATTTTAAAGAGTCGTATTAGAGATATTAACATTTAAGTGTAAATTTATTGATTTATTTAATTCTCTTTCTTTTATAGTAATTTAATACGATAATATGTCAATTAATCTCTTTTGTAATCTAATTTACGTGGTAGAGCCATGCTGCTGTTATATTTACGTGGTAGAGCCATGCTGCAGTTATATTAATAGTATAGTTGTAGAACGAATGGGTCGGCTCGACCGGGGAAGGACCACGCTCTCACAGAATACCAGCGTGAAATAGTAGCTTAATGCTGCTGTATTTCGAATGGTGAGTGTAGAGAACCAGAGACCCCTTTTGCTGGAAATGAGGCATTCCATCTTAGTCCTCACGGGTGACAACGCATCTGCATTTTGATTCGTAATCGAGGATAAATGTAAATGTCTATGGGCCACAGCAACCACTTACCATTAGGTGGACTGTGTGCTCGTTTGTCACCCTATCCTATAAATAAAAAAAAATCTAATTACTCATTATAGAAATAGATTTTAACTTAATAAGAAGTTGAAATACGTTCTGTATAGAGTCTTAGGCATAGTATTATCGTGATAAGCGTTGTGCATTCCTGCCGCCTGGTGGCGCTACTTGTATGTTGAGCGGAAAAAGCTTAGCTACTCCGGAGCTAAACCATAAGAAGACCGCGGCACTATTTTTATTTTTTACAAGTATAAATTAAAAGTTTTATGAATATTTTATATTCAAAATAATAAAGATAAGTCATATCTTTTGTCAGGAATAAATAAAAATATTGTAAGGTATGTTTTACCACACTTATTAAAGAAATTTGTAAATTTCCTTTGGAAAAGTTTGTTCTGTACTCTGATTGGTCGACGGGGATCATTAGTGCCGTGTGTAAATTCATTAGTGCCGCGTGCAAATTTTCTTAATTCTGATTGGCCACAGCTGCCTATAAAAAGGGGCGTTTTTTGTGGTAAAACATTCCAAATCCGGCAATGTAATAATAAGGAATCAAGAAAATAAATAAGAAGAAACTCTCAAGAAGTGTTATTTATTGCTCATCTAACTGCTACTGCACGCTCTCAAGTTAACATCCCGCCGGCATAACCCGCTCCATTTACTAACATTCTCACACACGAGCATCTACACAAAGGTATGAAAATTACCCTAATGAATTTTTTTGGTTGCTTTAAATGGAATTTTAGATTTGCTAATGAGATAACTTACTAAATTTGATATTTATAAAAATGTTATTTGCTTCTGAAATTTTCGACACGTGCCGACATATTATGTTCGGCCACTGCAAGGTCATTGACACGGCCACTACAAAGCAAGCCGCTGCGCTGTGTGAGCTTCCTCGAAGGAGAAAGAAAAAAAATTCGGAGAAAAAAATATTCTCCGAAAATTTAAATTTAAAAATAATAGAAATTATAATGAAATATATTTTTAATAATGTGCTTAGTTTACGAATATTCTATTTCCTTGTTAAAACCTCTTAATATTTAATACCTATGTTAATATTTATTTTATATTTTATAATATCTTAGAAATATTATTCTAATTGATTTGTTTAATTCTCTTTCTTTTATAGTAATTTAATACGATAATATGTCAATTAATCTCTTTTGTAATCTAATTACTCATTATAGAAACAGATTTTAATTTAATAAGAAGTTGAAATACGTTCTGAATAGAGTCTTAGGCATAGTATTATCGTGATAAGCGTTGTGCATTCCTGCCGCCTGGTGGCGCTACTTGTATGTTGAGCGGAAAAAGCTTAGCTACTCCGGAGCTAAACCATAAGAAGACCGCGGCACTATTTTTATTTTTTACAAGTATAAATTAAAAGTTTTATGAATATTTTATATTCAAAATAATAAAGATAAGTCATATCTTTTGTCAGGAATAAATAAAAATATTGTAAGGTATGTTTTACCACACTTATTAAAGAAATTTGTAAATTTCCTTTGGAAAAGTTTGTTCTGTACTCTGATTGGTCGACGGGGATCATTAGTGCCGTGTGTAAATTCATTAGTGCCGCGTGCAAATTTTCTTAATTCTGATTGGCCACAGCTGCCTATAAAAAGGGGCGTTTTTTGTGGTAAAACATTCCAAATCCGGCAATGTAATAATAAGGAATCAAGAAAATAAATAAGAAGAAACTCTCAAGAAGTGTTATTTATTGCTCATCTAACTGCTACTGCACGCTCTCAAGTTAACATCCCGCCGGCATAACCCGCTCCATTTACTAACATTCTCACACACGAGCATCTACACAAAGGTATGAAAATTACGCTAATGAATTTTTTTGGTTGCTTTAAATGGAATTTTAGATTTGCTAATGAGATAACTTACTAAATTTGATATTTATAAAAATGTTATTTGCTTCTGAAATTTTCGACACGTGCCGACATATTATGTTCGGCCACTGCAAGGTCATTGACACGGCCACTACAAAGCAAGCCGCTGCGCTGTGTGAGCTTCCTCGAAGGAGAAAGAAAAAAAATTCGGAGAAAAAAATATTCTCCGAAAATTTAAATTTAAAAATAATAGAAATTATAATGAAATATATTTTTAATAATGTGCTTAGTTTACGAATATTCTATTTCCTTGTTAAAACCTCTTAATATTTAATACCTATGTTAATATTTATTTTATATTTTATAATATCTTAGAAATATTATTTTACGAAGTCGCTTAAGCTTAGAGAACGACTCTTAGACCCTACGTAGATGTGATATTTTGACGAATTCCAACAGTTTCTGAAATCACGTTCATTACAATCTATCAAAGCTAACTTCTTCACAGATAACGTCATAAGGAGGTTTTTGCAATACTTTTCACTTTTGGCAGGCGAGTTAATAACGACAGTTTTTTTTTTTACTTTATTTAGTATGTATTTTTCTATTCGTCGTTAAGAAGATGCTGTGAAGATGGTGTCACACCCACGGGACGATTTGGGTTATCAGATATTCTTTCAACCCCAATACCCATTGGATGTGTGATATTGTGGTTGATAGAGAAATATTTATTTCTAAATAGATCTGGGAAAATTATTTAAAAAAGGTTATTTCAAGTATAAAATATCGTGGTTAATTCCAACTATTTGTACGATAAATTTAGTATGTATTTTTCATATAAAATTTTATTCGATAAAGAATATTGTGTAACAGGAATTACAGGAAGATTTTGAAAAACACAGCAGTATAACTGTTCAAGTATACGATATTTTGTGGATTTATCCACCATTTTTTAAATTTTTCTTACTGTAGTGTTTTAGTGTATTTTTACTAATCCTAGCTATAATTTAATTTGTCAATAACTATTACGGGCTCTACTTGAAATAAGTAAATAAATAATAACTATTATTGAAAAGGCGGTCTCCCAAAAGGTCCACACGACTAACATCCCAGTGGAAAGAATAAAAAATATCATATTAACACATTTTGTGTTTTATAAACCAATATCATTCACATTAACCGTGTAGTTGCGGTGTAAGAATATTCACTGCCACAAATCGTCCTGTGGTGCTTTAAGAGGCAACAGAGGGCGATGGAAACAGGAACTAAACAACAGCATCTGTCTGATAACCACCTGCCATGGATGGTAACTATGGCGGACTTCCCCCTATGAGGGAATAGAAGGAAAGTGGCAACTGCTATCTATGAGGTTGGTCTATGCTCAGCAGTGGACCTTATAGGCTACAAGGGAGGGATGGAAGACTCATAATTACAACATAATTTGTTTTAGTGCCAAAAAAGTAAATCACAAAGACTGAACACGTAGGTGGAGCTTTGGTCGGGTTTTTTATATCATTTATAGTTGCTTATGATAATTTTATAATTACACTGCGAAAAATTCGAGTTTAACTTGTAATGACACTAATTACGAATAAAAATCTACCAGAAAGGACATAACAACGTCATCCGAGCCAGTCAGTGTGTAAAATATAGCTTATGTTCATATTTTACGTATGATTTTGATTTTAATGTGGGCGTCTTTGAGGTAAGAATGAATAGACTTTTTTCAGGCTAATTCAGTGCATTTTACCATTTTTGGATGCATCCCACCCGGTAGAATAGTGGTCAAATACTATTTCATAACAGAAAAAGAAATATATTAGTTTTAAAGCAGGCTTGCGCGAAAAAGTCCTTATTTTAACGTATTGAAAGTTTACGAAATTTATTACATTATTTTGTAGAACACAGGCTTCATCGTATCTATAATTTTATCCGGGTCCTTTTCAATGGTATCGGGGTTAATAAGTAGGCCGGAAACAGAAATTAAAGTGGAAATATCCGACAGTGAGCATTAAATGACAAGTTTAATAAGTAGTCTTTATAGTGTTTTCAGTGTTTTGATTTAAAAATAAAACAAGTGGTGCGTAAGAAATCTCCTAACCAAATACGGTTTTGTGGATGTCGTAGGAATCGACAGATAGAAATTGAAACAAAATGTGCAGCAGCGTCTTCCTGATAACAAAATAAAAACTGCGGTTACCAACATTTCAGCCAGGTATGGTAACTATGGCAAATATTCCCCAATGAGCAAAAAGCACATAGACAGCAGATGGGATAAGCAGGAAATCTATGGATGCAGGTGGCTCAGTATAGTATTTTGTGGCACTCCTTGGGGTAGGCCTATTCAGCAGCGAACCTGTGAATTGAAACATTGATGATGAATAAAATAAAGAAGCATATTTATTGGTCGTCTATAATATAATGGAGTAATAAATGATAATATATATATATATATATATATATATATATATATATATATATATATATATATATATATATATATATATATATATATATATATATATATATATATATATATATATATATATATATATATATATATATATAATGGAGTGGATAAATATCATTAGATGAGGACCTAAGTAAAAATATTAAAAATTTAAATTTTTACTTGTATATGTGTGGAGCCAAGGAGGCAGCCATGCAGGCCGCGAGCCTTGAGTCAAATGAAGCTATAAAATAATTAATAGAGTGAGGCGTTACTTTGCGGAAGTCTAATATATAAAGAGGTTAAAAATAATAATTAGCTAAGATTCACGTAATGAAATCATATGTTGTGTCTTACCTAGTTTGAAGAGCACCTCCTGCCCTCCCTCAATTGCGTGCACTATGCCCATTACCACTAATTCTAGCACCACTACTCCCAATACCATTACACTAGCGAAGACACCACCGTCAATAATACTTGTACTTTCTACTTGTAGCTACGTGTTGTATTTTATTTTATTATGCAGATCGTAGAAAAATATACTTTAACACCATTGACGCTATAAATGCTGCTAAGGCCCTAACATCACAGAAAATTATGTCTAGTAGCTCAGGAGCGCTCGCTTGAATTATTACAAAATGCGAGCAACCTATGTTCGATCCCCGCCAGTGCCAATGAAATTCTTAATTGCAATATAAAGTGCTGATATATCAGTGGTGAAGTAAATCATCATACATAGTCATATCTGAGAAAAAAGTATTGATGACATGTGAAGCTCTAAAACTCTCTCAGAAGTAAGAGGAGTCTTCTGCCCAGTATAAAAATAAGTAGTAAATATATGCGTCCCACGCATATATTTTTTTAATAATACAAATGCTATCAACATTACTAATATTCCCAATGTCCACCGGTAAACTTAAAATTCTTATGTGCGATCTGCACATTTCTATTAGGCTACTGTCCCTTTAACTGGTAGTACCTGGTTGACCGAGCTTTGCTCGGTATTTTTCGCTCAATTTTTTTTTAATTCGTGTGTTTTGGAAATTATATTTAGATACAAATTACATACTGATGAAATATAAATAATATTTTTTGATCTTAGCGACATAACAGAAAAAACGGAACTGATTATTTGAATAAAGTACCATGAGTGCAATTATTTTAATTTAAATTTTCGTATTTTTAAAAAATACTAAAAAAAGGGCTCGAAAAATAGATTTTCTCAAAAAAGAAAGAAACATGAAAAAAAATTAAAAAAGTCGGTCGGTCGGTCTGGGCTCGAACCGGGGTTTTAAGATTCTATTACCGACCATTATTATAACAATTAAGCTATTTATAATCACTAACAATCTGTCAAAATTTAACTTCTTATTCTAACGATATTGTAACAGTTTTTCATTGCCTAAAAACACGGACAAAAAGACATTTTCTTAAAATAAATCCTAGCTAGATCGATTTATTATCCCCGAAACTCCCTGGACGCTAAATTTTATGAAAATCGTTGGAGCCGTTTCCGAGATCCCGATTATATATATATATATATATATATATATATATATATATATATATATACATATATATACAAGAATTGCTCGTTTAATAGGATATAGGATTTTACTTTTATTTATTTTATTTGTGCATTATTCTTACACATTCATATAATTAAGCCATAAGTTGCTATAAATAATATTTATCATAAATATAAATACAAAATAGACGTTATTTCTTATTATTGTGATAAACAAAAAGTTCAGAATATTGCACACAGCTACTACGTGCTAAATTTCAGCTACTTAAGCATAGTACCCGGCAATCACTTGTCCCAGTTGTGAAGTGGCTTTCGTAACTAACAAGCGCAATTCATGAAGCGAAATGGTCCTTTACATACGTGTATATTACATTGTAAAACGCTTCTCCCCGACAATTATTCGGGATAATACTGTAATGTACAATATTGTACTGTTTTTATAGAAGTAGAATTCACAAAGGAGCACGCAGCCCACCTGATGGTAAGTGGATGTTGTGGCACATAGACATCTACATATTTTATTCTCGATTAAGAATGAAAATGCAGATGTGTTGTCAACCCTGAGGACTAAGATGGAATGCCTCGTTACCGGTAAAAAGAGTCGTCCAGATCTCTACACACACCATATAAACTCAACATTATTATTCTGCTATAATTTCACGCTGATACGTGCGTGGTCACAGAGTTGTATTGTGGTTGCAGTGTAACACTTTCTTTTTTTTTATTCATCAGCGCGTTAACGTCCACTGCCGGAGTTGGACCTCTCCCGAAAGAGGGAGGATTTGGCTTAAACATTAAGTAGATTTCAGACTACGCTATAACATAATATAAATATATAAATTGACACCATTCGACTACACCGCGATGCTAAGAATATAGAATGTGGCCCATTGCTGGTTGCAAATAATATGGAAGACAAAATTGCTCATTTGAACACCCAAATTCTCAACCTGTTCGACAGGCACGCACCAGTTCGAGTAGTCAGGTTACGCCGACCTCTTGCACCGTGGATAACTGACGAAGTGCGTAGAGCAATGAGAAGAAGTGATCGAGCTTTTCACATTTTTAAAAAGAATCGGAACAGTACCACCTTTCAACAATATAAGCGAGCACGAAACCGCTGTAATCCGGTGGTAAGAACAGCCAAACGCCGCTACTTCCACAATAGTATTTCAAACTCCTCTTCTGCAGATATATGGAAGTTCCTTAAATCCCTGGGATTTGGAAAATCACATTCTAATTCTCTAATCCCAAATATTTCACTCAATGACTTGAATACACATTTCTCTTCTGCATCACGTCTGAATTTGACCACCAAAGCTACGACTCTCCAGGAACTTAATTCCATGCCTTTGTTATCATGTAATTCTTTCGACTTCAGTTCAGTGACTGACGATGATACTAGAAAAGCCATACTTTCAATAAAATCTTCCGCAACCGGATATGATGAGGTGAGTAGACCTATGATACTTCTCATACTCGATATTATTACTCCAGTTCTCACTCACATCATCAATTTCTCACTCTCTACTGGTATTTTCCCTAATTTATGGCTAAAAGCTTTTATCTTGCCTCTTGCGAAGGTACCCAATCCATCCCTACCCTCCCATTTTAGACCTATTTCTATACTGCCGTTTCTTTCCAAAGCCCTTGAATCATTGGTACACAAACAAGTCACCTCTTTCATTTCGAAATGCAACTACCTTAGTACATATCAATCTGGCTTCCGCCCGGGACATAGTACCACCACAGCGTTACTTCAAGTTACAGAAGACTTTAGAGAGGGCATGAAAAGGTCATGTTTGACTGTTCTGGTCCCTATTGAATTTTCAAACGCATTTAACTGTGTCGATCACGACTTACTCCTTGGATTACTTTCACGCCTAAACTTCTCCCCGTCAGTACTAAACTGGTTTTCCTCTTATCTTCGCGGTCGCCAGCAGGCTGTTCGGGCTGGTCAGGATTTTTCCGACTGGTGCGATCTATATCTAGGGGTACCGCAAGGCGGCATTCTCTCTCCTCTCTTGTTTTCGTTGTTTATCAATCTTCTAACTACCCACCTTCAATGTTCTTACCACCTCAATGCTGACGATCTTCAGTTATACTCACAAGCGTCCTCGGTTGATATTGCTACCGCTATTGCAGCTATTAATCAGGACTTACAACGCATTTCAGACTGGTCACAGCGATTTGGTATAACGGTAAATCCCAGTAAATGCCAGGCTATTATCATTGGTAGTCGTCGATCGGTGTCACAACTTAACATACCTGATCTACCATCCATTTGCTACGAAAACTGTGTATTTCCTTTTCGCACTAGTGTCAAGGATCTGGGTTTAATTATTGACCCGACCCTTAGTTGGAGGTTACAGGTGTCCGAGATTTGTCGTAAAGTCACAGGCATACTTCGTTCCATCTATCGTCTTAAGTTCTTTCTGCCTCCTTCAACTAAGCTTCTACTCATCCAATCTCTAATTCTTCCATTATTTGACTATGCCGATGTTTGTCTTTCTAATATCTCTCAGGAGCTGCTAAGCAGGTTGGATATGTTACTTAACAACTGCATACGATTCATCTTTGGTCTGCGCAAATACGATCACGTATCAGAATTTCGCTCCCAATTAAAGGGGTTGACTATACGCCAGCGCAGAGATTTTCGAATACTGTCCTCTCTGTTTTCAGTTCTTAATGATTCTTCCTCACCCCTTTACCTAAAAGAAAGATTCCAATTCCGTAGTGACACTCATTCTCTCAATCTCCGGTCTTCGCACCTCTCCTCTCCACCATTCTGGGTTTATGTCAAATTCTTTCACATTAACTTCCATCTCCCTCTGGAACAAATTGCCTGTTGACCTGCGCATAATACCTGCTAAAAACGTGTTTAAAAGAAAACTATACGAATATATCCGTAACCAACAAATTTGAGTCCACTTACTTTATATGTTTATAGTTATTTGTATATAAATTTATATATATATATATATATATATATATATATATATATATATAAATATTGAATGAGATCATGACAACTTTACTGCCCATAACTCACTCTCTGTTCTACCCAAGGTTAGCTGGTAGAGAATGCCATATAGCATTAAGCTCGCCTTTTGTACAAAATCTTTGGTGCAATAAAGAATAAAATAAAAATAAATAAATAAATATAAGAGCATATAGTATAAAGCTCATAGCACAACAATATCGCGCACCATACATTGTTATGGACACGTTCAGACTGTACTGTACTGTTACGAGCTTGAGGTTCGTGACAATAAAAATTGCCGATAAAATTACCTAAATTAACACTTTAATTTACTTTACACAAATTAAAGTTAAAAACACTAATAATTAAACACACTAATTCACTTTATTTCGCTCCGAGGTCTCGCTTGCCTCGCCCAAATTCAATACTGCCCCGATCGCATCTTGCAGCGCCTATATATACAAATTAGCAATGAAGCATCCGGAATATTTAAGTAAATGCGCGCAAAGCGACGTGTGTTCGAGTGTGGATTTTCTAGAAACTTAGTTCTTCGGATGGCGCTGTCGGTTGAAAGATTTGTGATGTCATTTTCTGCAAAGCTCCCCTCGCTCTCGTTCCTGACACTAGATGGCGCTAGTTGACTTATTCACGCAACAGTACTATATATTATTGACTTTTTCTGGTGCGCGATATTGTTGTGCCATGAACTATATACTATATGCTTTATATTATAGCGTAGTCTGAAATCTACTTTAAGCTTGGTAGTTGAATTTATCATAATATCACGATCATTTTCGAATCTCTCATAATAAAAAATAGCAACATTTTACAAAAAAAAAACATCTATGAGTATTAAATAATAAAACGATTAGACTTATTTTGCGTGAAATTAATAAATCTACAATTCTTTATGGAGTATTTTTTTAATATCGTACATAGTTCTAGAAATAGGGAAAAATCTGATTATAAACTGGCTTATCGACAATTATACTACTTGCCTAAATAAAAGCTAGTTTTATTACAACAAGAAATGGTTACAGATTGCAGAACTAGACGTGTGCTTTTGTGACGTTGATGCCTGTCGCTGCTCTGAGTATTTTAACTGATTTGTCGATAACTTTTTTAATTCAAAACTTTTTGCGCGGAACCTTAATTCTTTTTCTAATACAAATATAGCCTATTTTACTACTTATAACATCAGCTACTCGTATATTTCAGTGACAGTCCCTTAAAAATCAGTCCAGCTGTTTCGGAGACAAGCCGGAACAAACAGAGAGACAAAAAAATTTATAATTGTTTTTTTTGTTATAAGTACCGTATATACTTTCATATGCATTTAGTAAAAAGCTGTTATTTTGACCTTACAAACAGAAACCTCAATTTGTTAGTATAGATTGAATAACTTGCCCAAGGACCAATATTACAAATTTGTAGGTTTTTTGTTTCAGTACTACTACGGATGTAACTGCGGGAAAAAGCGAGTATATTTTATTTTTGATGTATCCGAGGCGCAGTGGCTATGCAATGAGTTGCAGTGCTTAAGGCCGCAGGTTCGAATTCCGCACGGAACAAGATTTTTATGACTTACAAATAATTATTCTGGTTCTGTATTTTAGCACTCGAAAAAAAACTTGTAGGAACTTTACATACATAATTTGTAAAGTGCCCCCGAGATACAGTAGAAAATGCAGTTCAAATCCAAACAGTTTTTTATACAAAAAACAATATAATGTAACTAACTGAACAAAATCAGCTTCAAATTGCAGAACTTTTGTCACGCATTTGACCTTGAAGAAATGTTTGTTATAACATAATTTTAGACAAAGTATTTAAGTAAACTGACAAACGGAGATGGAAACGGACAACGCAATTTCGCAAAGTAACGCAATTCTTTTAATGAATGAAAACCTAAAACGCTGTCGTGTATCCAATTTCATTTACTTGTAGCAACAAAGGATGCGGTCGAGTGGGTACAATTTATACATGTCCGGGTTAGTTTTACAATACCGTGACTTAATTCACGTAAGGTTTATAATATTTTGAAATGAAAGTACAAGATAAAAGCGGGGTCTTTTTACAAAGGAATATGTGTGTGTTTTCTAGAGGATAAACAATTAATTTAAGTCTGATTACATAAAGACAAATGTTGCAATACGTTTGAAAACTTTTTCATAGAACAGAGACGAGCACACAGTCCACCTGATAGAGATGCTAAGACACAAAGACATTTATTTTACATCTGTCTCCGATTAGGAATCAAAATAATGACGCGTTTTCACTCCTAATTAATTAGATGGAGTGCCTCGTTTCTAGTCATTTCATAGCAGCATTGCTATTTACGCTGGTAATCTGTAAATTGCTATATTCGTAGAAAAAATATGACATAAACAAATTAAAAATTGTAATTGCATGAATATCTTGACATAATAGTTCAAGTATTCTAATTTTATACTCAGTCACGTTGCAGTCCTTAGCTGCGCAGACTTGATTGTATTTTGACGGCGTAAGAGAATCCACTGCCACATAAAATTCTATGTGTCTTAAAAGATGATAGGAGGAAACTGAAACAGGAGATGTGTAAAACTGTCTTCCTTATAAGCTTATGACAGTCCGTCCGACAAAGTGGCTATTATTCTATTCTATTCTATTCTACTCTATTCTTTGACGAGGTGTATACTACCATCTACTAAAAATCATTCAAGACTTTTATGAAATTTTGGTATGAAATTAAAAATTTAGATAACACAAAGTGGTTGCACAAAAATAATGGAAAATAGAATAAAATAACGTATAGTGGTGGCGTAAGAATTTTCACTACCTCACATTATTCTGTGGGTCGTAAGAAATTACAGAAGGAAAAGATCAGTAGATGGGCAGCAGCCACTTCCTAATAACAACTGACAATAAAAAATGCGTTAGGCAAACGTGGCCACTATGGGAAGTATCCGTACGTATAACGCCATTTATGCGGGAAGACTGTGTTCAGCAGTGGACTTTTGGAAAATTGGACGTGGAAAATTCCATTAAATTTTATAACTTTTGGCAGGACGATGAATAATCAAACAAAATTGACACTTTAATGATGTGTAAATTGAAATGTCTGGAATATTAAATTATATATAACTATAATCAATAAATTTCTTTAAAATATTTTTATTGATTTTTTATAAAATAGTACAAAATCCAGAAAAAAACTACACAAAAGCTGAGAGTTTTTTTTTTGGCTAGAAAATGTTTACAGTAATCTCATCTAACTATCTCATGCAATCTCAGCAAAATATATACGTAAATATACAATACATATTATATAATAAATAATTATGTATATAAATATATAAATAAATTTTGTGTTATGGTGTATATTATTATGATGTTGTTATAATAACATATAATATACTCGTATAATTATAATATGAAATAAGTAAATAAAAACCATTCATATGCTAGAAAAATATGTATGAATAAAATATTATATGGAATTTGCCAGGAACTTAAGCGGCGGTGGATTGGTGTTCATGTAATATTGTTAAATACTGGTTTGAAGTAGATTTTGATACGCCAAATTGGTTCGATTTCGTGTGTCAAAAATGTCTGCGCATTTGAATTTTATATCGAAACGAAACAATAATGAACCAAGTGCTCCGATTGTGATGTGACCATCAGCTTAGGTAGCATGAGCTAATATCGTCATCAACTGCCTGCTGGCCCTAACTGCCGTCGATATACCCAAAAGACTACACAATGTGATGTATTAACCTATTATAAAGAAAATTTTAAACACATTTTAATATAGATTTTTTGCTTATTGTTCTTGATTCTGGCAAAAAGTACACTAGTAGAAGTCCATTAGCAAAGAAAAAATTATATGTTAAATATTTATATTATTAATTTTCAAAAACACTCTAGTAAAGGTGCGATATAGCGTTTTATAACTATAAAACGAATTTACACATAAATAATTAAAATAACCTAAGTGCCGAAATAAAAAAAAAATAATTAAAAACTTACACAAGAAAAATAGCTTCAACATTTAGGTAGAGTTTTACAATGTAAAATAACAATAAAAATCCGACAAGGGTAAGATGCGTTTAAAAAGTAGGGCCGATATCGTAAAACGATCAAATTACTGCCACAAACCAGCTGAGATAGAAGTCTTCAACAATTTTATTTCTTTTAAACGATTGTAAATGTCGAAGTTATTTAAATGAATACTTCTAAAAGTGAATTTACATATTATGATAGAGGTAAATTGATATATACGTAAACATCCCTGACTTTCACCTAGAGGAGTAGGCAAAGATTACGAATATTTTTGTATAGAATGAGGGTGTGACAAACGAACACAGTCCATCTGATGGTAAGTGAATGGAGTGATATTCTGTGAGAGTGCAACTCCGGGTCTGGCCTCTATTCGGGAGTTATAACCATAAAATAGCCGCAACGTTACCGTACCACGTATATAATCCCACCTGATGGTAAGTAATGATGTAGCCGAAGATATCTACGAGTTCGTCGGTTAAAGTTACTGCTAATTTAGTCTATATTCATCACATTACCAATTTGATCGATATACTTCCGTTTAAGGTGTGTCTTGCGGTCGCTGCCTCTAATATTTGCACCATAAATTGCTTTAACTTTGTTACTTCTTCTATTGTTCGTGTTATTTCATTTAAGTACATCATTTGTCTTAAGATGTACATGGACAAAACAAACATCATGTTTAATGTCCATGTCACATCTATGCCGGTAGTTGTTGGGAGCAATAAGCTCGAAGTTATTGACGAGTATGTTTACCTGGGACGAATAGACCTGAAAATCTGATAACTAAGTTGTACAACCAGTGCGTGTTGCTAGAGATGACCTACGGAACCAAGACATGGTCCTTCACTACTGGCCGTATGAGGGCGCTCCAAGTCACCCAGCGAGCTATAGAGGGGGCTATGCTCGGAGCTTCTCTGCGTGCTAAACTTAGAAATGAAGATATACGCGGTAGAACCAGTGTGACCGACATAGCCCAACGGATTAGTAAGCTGAAGTGGCAATGGGCCGGCCATATAGCTCGAAGAACCGACAACCGTTGGGGAAAAAAGCTTCTCGAGTGGCAGCCTCGTACCAGTAGGTGAAGTGTAGGTTGACCCCCACTAGATGGAGCGACGACCTGGTAAGACATGCAGGAAGTCGATGGATGCAGGTGGCTCAGCACCGTGCTTTGTGGCATACCTTAGGGGAGGCCTATGTTCAGCAGTGGACTTGTGAAGGGTTGTAATGATGATGATGATGATGATGATGTTGATGACATCATTTGTATTATTTCTATTTAAAAATAGTTATATGCCATCTGTTGATTCTGTGCTTCGATAATCAACATCATCAGAGACTATTAAAAGTCCACCGCTGTCTGTCGTCGCCTAGCAGGAGGGTTGGCAACAGCAAGTTTATTATTTTGAGTTTATAAGAGAAACACGCTGATACTGATATCTCTCCCTTCATTTCCTTCTCACGTCTCATGACACCCATGTGATGACATGAGCTAGTGTATACTCTTACGCCGCCACCACGTTATAAGTTAGGCAAATCCAAATTATTCCTTTCATGAGCTAATGATGACGATGAAGAAGAAGAACGGTATTTACAAATAGTTTTTACGAAAAATATAGAAAACTGTAATGCCTTTAATAAATTGCTGAAAGTATATATATATATATATATATATATATATATATATATATATATATATATATATATATATATTTATATATATATATATATATATTTATATATATATGCTGATTGAATCTGTATATACATGGCAAAGATACAAGATGGTAGTACCAGTGACTCGATTCCACAGATTCATTAATTATTGCACCCAGTGGCTAATTTAGAGTTCCGACAGTCCTAGGCTAACTAAGAGTATGCGCTCCACCAACCGTGGTGTATGCCCAGCCCAAGAATATTCCACCCCGCGATTTCACCCACATTTAATCAAATTTTCCTGATAGTAAGTATTGACCATCGCGCATGAACAGCTGCAACACCACGGAAGTTGCAGGTTCGTTGCCAGCCTTTTTAAAAGGCGTAAACTCGTTTCTTGAAGGTATCGTGTAACCTGGCAAATCCGCAACTTTTAGAAGGATTTCAAAGCTTATGATCAATTTTTTACAACATAAAAAATACTCTTACACTTAGCCTCAATGTTAAATGTGATATTATATTCTTCGTAGATTTTTTATTTAATATATAGTGATTAAAAAAATAACTTTAAATAGGCAAAAACACAAAAATGGAAAACGGCAAGGTTAACCTTACTTTGTGGAAACATTGCAATCGGGGTTTTTAATGAAAATAAAAGGATTTAACTTCAAGAATGGGGGTAAGTTTACCGTACAATACACAATACACAAAGTTATTTTATATTATATATATATATATATATATATATATATATATATATATATATATATATATATATATATATATATATTATATAATAATATTTAGTAGATATTATACCTTTTGTCATAACTCATTAATTATCTGTTACAGCTATCTTTATTTTCTATTTTTTTTCTCATATTTGTACACCAACTATGGTCAAACATGTTGATTCAAAATTATAACTTTAAGACCAATAATAAACATCAAATGTATTATTATCTACACATGTTTTTGCAAATAAATATATCTTATCTTATCTTATCTTATAATTTGTTTCTCTAATTTTGTTGCATATGAAACGTTATTTATCATTTGAATAAAACTTTAAATAGCACTTATATTTTTCGCTAATTAAATGAATAGTAAAACAAACGAAGAGTTTCGTGATTTCAAAATTTCTTGAAACTTTTTGTAGAAAAGCATGACCTTAAATAGCATAACCTAGCTTTAGTGGTTAGCAAAATGCGTTTAGCCTAAAGCCTGCTGTGCTGTTGTGTTAAAGTTGATTACATCATTTTGTACCTCACCATTTTCCTCGTCCTCAAAACTCGTATCACAGAATACTGGCAGATCTTTCGATGCCAAGCCCAGTGAAAATTAGACTACTTATTCAGAATTTTCATAATATTTAGGAGGA
Source organism: Parnassius smintheus behrii (assembly GCA_036936625.1). NCBI lineage: Eukaryota > Metazoa > Arthropoda > Insecta > Lepidoptera > Papilionidae > Parnassius > Parnassius smintheus. The sequence continues at coordinate 2,728,307 of JAUPFT010000005.1, read as the reverse complement.
ATTAGTTTATATTACGACGTTTTCGTATGCGACTGTGACGCATTTTCGACAAAGACGGTACTTTACACAATTATACAAAACAATATTCTATGATCCTCTTTTACAGAACTGGTTTCAAACATTTTCATTTACTGTAAATAAAACAAGAAGGATAGAAAGAAAACTTGATACATTATATTTCAGCGACATTAAAAGAAGTCCAGTGAGTACCTTAAGGTCTAATAATCTAAGAACTTCAAAACTACGCGGCGCATGTTCATTTAATAAATAAAATTATAGTTAATCATTTAGCTATGTGATAGAACTTTTAAGCATGCCCGTTATAAATTAATGGTGATATTTGGGTCATGATACTGAAAATAGCCTATTAAACATTTTTAGTACAATTGTTCATCTTCAATATGATTGTCCGTGTGTATGAATTTTATAAGCCTATGTTATTTTTTGATGAGAATTATTATTGCAGATAAAAGGTCTTTCACGGTAATTTAGTCTCCAACTAAATTAAACACAAAATAGAAATTCAAACTTTTTTGTGATTTTTATACAGCACATCCCACCAACAATTTCCAATGAAGTGTAAAATGTTTCTAGCCATTTAATAAAAAAAAACATTTTTACATACTTGCTTTATAATACTTAACCGTAATAAGAAAGAAAAACATAGTATTCGGCATGAAAGTAAAAATGAATGTTTTCGATTTTTTTTTCCAATATCTAAACAGTCGGACCAGTTCGCGATTCAAATTGATCTAGAGACTGCTTTGTAGAATTGAGCAGGAGTGGCAGAAAAAAGCTACTTGGTATAGAAGAGCAAAATAAATTGTTTAATTGAAAGTCTCTTTATTGAAAATAAAATCGTCTAATTGATTTCCTAGCACGTGACGGATAATTTTACTCGATATACTAGACATTATTTTAAGGAAATCTGAGTAAGTTGAAAATTTGAGTATATTCAGATTTTCAACTTACTCAGATTTTCTTATTTTCTATTGAGGGAAGTTTATGAAATCGTGTTTTGAAAACCACGGCCTAGCATACGCTCAATTGTAACTACAATTTTTTCGACAAGGATGTGAAATCACAAAACGATCCCCACGCAGCACAATTTGACCCTACTCAGACTCTTAATATAGACACACTTCAAGATTCAGGGATTTTAAAAGTTTTTATACGCAGTTACTGGAAAATATTATGTATTCGTCCCGTGTCAAAGAGCCTTTATTGAAGTGAAAACTTCTTCAGCGGCGTTGTACACTTTTTTGTAATGGGTAAAAAATTTTAAACTCACGTTAGGACATGACACCCTGATCGAAAATGCGTAAGATGGATGGATAGAAAGAGACAGCGTAGGAGAGGAAGTATCCCCCTCTCTTTATACGGTATGGCGAAAATGTATGCCTGCGCCTGTATGCTGTGTCGTTTAGTTGTGGACGGTAGCGCAATAAATAAATATTGTATTCTACCACATTAATGATGGTACTTTTATACTCATAATTAAAGAAATTCGTGCAAAATTATTCCCTAACCATTCTAAAATATCAAAAATGCACAACGTAATGATTTCTTAAATTTACGCGAACACTACACATTGAATAAAACTATTATTTACGGATTTTATCGCGTTTAATTACTTTAATTTATTTTTATTATTATCCCGACGTTTCGGGTGCTTTACAGCGCCCATGGTCACGGGGGGGACTGAGATGTTTGACGTCCCAATGTCATAGTTAGTCCGGCTACCTTTAGTTTTTTAATATTAATTTTTGGTCCGATTTACGCAAAACGAGCTTATAGTATCATGAAGTCTTGTAGTGGTATGCTTGGGTTTGGGTTTAATTTTGTTAATTATAGGATCCCAAGCAGATGGTAGCACCCAACCATCTTCTCTATTGAAATTTGGATGTTTTTTAATTTCAATAGCCTCGCGTATCATCCTTGGTAGGAATCGGTGTTCTTGAAGATTGTGAATGTGGTCTCTCTTACATAGGTCAAACAAAGAGATCTATAAAAACCCGCGTGAAGGAACATATAGCTGATGTGAAGCACCGACGCTCCGGGAAGTCTGCAGTCTGCGAACATGTTCAAGATCGTCCCCACCATTACATTAGATTTGATAAACCACAAATTCTCGCAAAAGAACACCGATTCCTACCAAGGATGATACGCGAGGCTATTGAAATTAAAAAACATCCAAATTTCAATAGAGAAGATGGTTGGGTGCTACCATCTGCTTGGGATCCTATAATTAACAAAATTAAACCCAACATTTATTATATATGTTATATTTATATACAATGCATTTTTATGATATGTTATGAAAATGACATCTACTCGTACATGCAATCCTTCACAAGGTAAATTTCTTTTTTTTTTGCAATTCTAAGCCAGCGGTTAACTACAATCCCACCTGATAATAACTATCTATGTAGCTTCACTAAACTAAGTATTTCTATTCAAATGAATATTGGTAAATTAGTATAAACTCTTCAAAAACTAAAATGTATTTGAACAAAGTCACTCCAATACCGACGCGCGATCCAACCTCGACAATATCCTAAAACGAACTGCGAAATAAAAATGAAACTCTATTAAAAATCTTAATATTTTTAAGATCTTTTTAGTGCAAAAACTATTCAAGCAGCTTGCACCATTATGGAGATATTTTGCAAAATATGACAAAAATTGGTAATATTTGGAGATTTTGTTTTCTAATAAGTGTTGGACAACACTTAAAACCTGTATCGGATCCTTGTGTGTCATCCTGTACTTTTTTGCGAATTAAATTTACATTTATTGTGATTTTCTTACCTAAATATCCGGGAATTTAGATATTTCACCTGCTCTTAGGACCTTTATAACCTATATGAAATAAATACTTTATAATTCTACATCCATATATTACTAGCAAAACTCGGCAGTATAGAAGTTGGTCTAGTGGTGAGTTACAACGATGTCGATAGCTAACCTCTCAAACGGCAAGCGTCCAAATTTGACCACTTCGATATTCCGTCAAAATTCAAGAGTATGTGACCATACCAACCCACCGCAATTTAACCCATCAATACTTATGTTTGGAGACCAATTTTCTATGAAGCAATTTGGCATTACGGCATCAATATGAAATTTTCTATCCTCTATTGGAATAAAAAATCAGTTAGTTTTTTTATTCCCATTATTACGTAGATTATGACGTTCATTTCGTACGCCATTATCGTGTGAATATTATTGTGTTGCTTTTTGGATTTTTCTGTTTTTTTTTGTGTTTTAGTATAGTGTTTCACTATAAAATTGTAATGAAAGTATTTGTGTGAATATAATTTATCTTTTTACGTAAATAAATTCGAGTAATATATATAGAAGTAATTGTGATTTTTCACGCTACCGTCATCCGCTTGGTATGTATTTTTTTTTTGTTATCAAAATACAATAAAATATTTTCGTAATGAAGTAAAAGCTGACTTTTGTTTAGAACAGAGGATAGAGCACTTCGTATAGATTTTATAATGCCAGACTTCTCTACAGAAAAGTAGTCTTTAAATATAAGTTTTAATGGTTTAAGTGGTCATAACCGCTCGAAATACGCCGAACGCGTGCGAGTGCATGGGATTTTTATGGGGATTGAAGGGATAATAACCTTTTCCATGAAAAATACTTATTATATTTGACAACTTTCACGGTGATCGATCAAAAGGTGTCCAAGTATTGCAGCTCAAGCAGACACTAATTTCCATTTTATATATTTTTTAATATTGGTAATTAAGCTCATCGAAGTCATAAATATTTTCGACCCATCGCACCCGCTCATAAAAGGGCAATTAAAGTCCGATCTCGCATTGATTCCAGAAATCCCAGTACGAACGGCTCGATAAAGGCAGATTGCATCTAATTTATTACGGTAACGGGTGTTATGTATAAAACAATATTCGCTTATTTGGCCAATCACTTGTATATATTTTATATAAACATAAAACTGAATAAAATTTTTGAGGGAACGAAATATTAAAGGTTTCTTTCCACGACCCCAAGTTCAAGCTCTGCCAGCACTAATATAAGTACTGAGTATATAAGTAATAAATTATAAATACTGAGTTACCAGGCGCTGGGTGGAGAAATTTATAGAATAAGACAGGATAGGATAGAATATGATATAATAAGATAGAATAGGATATGGTAAGATAGGAAAAGATAGGGTAGGATAGAATAGCGTGGAATAAATTTTATTATGTATATATTACAAGTGCAAGTATTTTTTTTACTTTTACCACTGATTTGGATAAAAACGGAAAGGGAAGAACCAGCAAAAAAACTCAGCGAGACTAAAACACGGGTTACACAAATTACTTACACAATTTATTGAAGAAACAGTATTAAAATGACCACTTCATTCACAAGGGTTATTATTGACATTTGTAACTGACCTCCATAACTAGTGCGCTAGACTGGCTAAGTCCTTACAAAGACCTTACAAAGCGTTTGTGTCGTTTTAAGCACCGTCCTTGAGTGTACTGGGAACTAATGGTGATTGTTGTTATTATTTTTAAAAAGTATTTTAAGATATATTTTATCACACTATCCTATCTCTTTTAAAAATTCCGTGGACGCTTACTTCTGCTATCATCACCAAAATGGCGAAAATCAAATCGCCTCATTATGCGACGGTGTACAGCCAGCGTACTGGTATATAATAGAAGTCAGCGTCAACCATTACAATCATTTATATTATAATAACCATTTTCATTCAATTTTTAATTTGAATAGAGGTACCTTGTATATTTTCTGGGACTTTTTTGCACATCGTATACATTGTCCAATGAATGAATAACTGATTATATGGATTCTACAACTAATATCACTGGGTCTTGTTTATACACGACAAAAATTGGAGTTTCTTTTTTAATATAAAAATATAACTGACTTCTATTTGGCCAAAGGGGTTATATCTTGTTATGTTTGACTTGAATTTGCATGTTAGTTTTTGGTCTGTCCGGGATATTTGCGGGATATCGGAATGGTTCAACCGATTTTAATTAAATTTTATGGATAGATAGATAGATAGCAACGTCAGGAGTGATTTCGTGATTGTTTTATTTAGAAATTATAATGAGGAATATAAGGAGAAATATGTCAATACTGAACTAGGCTAGGCTACTTTATCCGAAAAACATTTGAGATTTTATATTTTTTAGTAAAACCGAAAATCTTATAAAATAAATGTATTTAAATAATAATTTCTATTAAGTGGGACGCCATACCTAGTTACTTTTAATGCATTATGTCTTCTTTAGCAGTGTTTTTAGCCCGCTGATGGACATAAGAAAATGATTATGACTGGTAAAGCAATGCTGCCGCTATAATATGGTTGTAGAATGAATTGTCGGCTAGAACGGGTAACACAGAGTACCAACGTAAAATAGCAGCTCAATGCTGTTGTGTTTCATACATTTCATGTTTTACTGGAAACGAGATATTCCATCCTGGTCCCCCGGGGTGGCAACGCATTTTGATTCTAAGTCTAGGATAGATGTAGATGTTTGTGGGCCACAGCTTCCACTTACCACAATCGATGAGAAGAAACGTGCTTATTTTTCTACAGCTTTAATTCAACTACTTTTATTCTACACTTAACACTAAGATTATGACATTGTTTTGGAGTAGCTAAAATTATACACAATCAAACCACACAAAATACTTTCGCTTTTTAGTTTAAACGTTCAGAATACAGATAAGACTACAGAATTTGGTACATTATGTCAATTTTAGTTCCTGTGACGGCAAATCTTGGTGCTTCAAATCGGCACAGACATTTTGTACGGTATAGCCAGTCGAGCGTACTTGTATATATAGAGGTCAGTAAAATTGGACTTAGAGGAACTACCATGACTCAAACAGACTTTCTATGTTTGAACTTGCGTAAACAATTTTAAACAACGAATATACAAATAAAACCTACCACGTGACTCCACGATTAACACAAACTAAACGCGGCAGCCTGTCGTATCTAACCGCTATAAATTTTCAAATGATATGACTGCTATTCGCGAGCACATCCTACGTTATTTTTATTTTATGTAACATGTTTTGACAGCTTAAAATATTAGCAACGCAATGAAATAACGTAGCATGAACTTTTTTTATAACTTAAATATTTCCTGTGGTAATAATCGTCATTCTTTATCGAATAAGTTGGACAGACCAGCGCATAGTTCCCCTGATGGTAAGCGGATGCTGTGCAGTTAAAAGATTACATTGTACGACTATTTTACCCATAGTTGGTCTGGTAAAAGTTGACTGTGTGTTAAAATAAAAGTTTTAAGGTCATCTATTTTACCCCAAATTAAAAAAAACACTCAAAATATTTTATGTTTTAATTTTACTTTATTTTTTTTAATTGGGGGTAAAATACAAAAAATAATTGCATCTTTGAAATCACAATGTGTTACTACAAGGATCATGGCTATTTAAAAAAAGGAAGAAACTATATTATTACACAGACCATTGACGCACCTAACAATATAAAAATGTATATTTATTTTAAAATAAGTTGCTTTAACAAGACTATGTGTCAACTCGACCGAGAAAGGACCATGATCTCACAGAATACTGGCGAATCCTCAATTTTGAAGCAGGTATCTTCAACCTATTGACCTGAAATTTTGTTTAGGTTATTTACGATAACAGTGCGTGGTTAGCTGTGTGACGTCATTCTAAATCTAACATAGAACACCCAAGATGGCGGACTAGTTAGTTTTAATGCATTCCTACATTATGAGTGTCAAATGAAAGGACTTGCTGAGAATACCTCGAAAAATAAAGTAACGTCACTCTAAATCCAATACGGCGTATTTCGAAATATGGCGACCTAAGTTTTTTATGATTTCCTTCAATATGAGTATCAAATTAAAGGACTTGCTAGGAATACGAATGCGAGTTAAAAAAAATAAGATAATGATCATGAGCTCCGTTGCTCCAATCCGTCAGAAATGTTGGTGTACTGGGATTATTGGAGTCCTCAATTATGATATCGAGGTCGAATTTTTCAAGTCATCATCGGTTTGTTTACTTTGACTTGTGTAATTTGGCGAGATAGGCATCAACAGAATTGATCTGCAACCTGTCTATGAGAAATATAACTTCAAAATCAAACCTGGAACTTTATTTGTAAGGCAAAGACCTAAGTCAAGGTGAGGCCGTACCGAGGACAGAGTGGCATCAGGGTGCAACATGATTTCAATCCGTCTAAAATTTTGGTTTACTGGAATTTTTGGAGTCTTTGATTAGGATATTAAGGGCGAATGAGGTGAACATACTGAGAATGCTGTCCAGAGGTGAATAAAAAGTAAAAAAAATATATAAAAAACAATTTTTAAAAGGAATAAATTAAATTTTTCCTTTAACAATGCGTTTACAAAATTGATAGGTATAGAATCAAACTATTACATTGACACGAGTAACACACACAAGTGTACGCACGGTTGGCTGCGGAAATCGTAATCAAATAAAATTATTTTGATAATTTGAAAGGTTGAATTTATTTTTAATTTTTTATATTATTCCTCAAAAATATACCTAGATGCGAAATACGAGTACCTACTCCAGAGACTGCTTGTCACTGTAAGCCCTCTACTGGCAGTGAGATGTTAGCTGTAGACTTTGACCTTCGGACTTGATGGAGTGACCTGAAGGTGTAGATTGGTGACTAATATTTATTTATTTAAAAATCTTACATGCAACACCTTAAGCTAAAGAGTACATAGGGCGGCCTTAATGCCATGTGGCATTCTCTGCTAGTCAACCCTGGGTGTTGGCAGGTGCGACCATTGTACATAAATAGGTGCACATACATTAGAATATACATATTGTTATGAGCTTGAGGTTCGTGACAATAAAAATTGCCGATAGAATTACCCAAATTAACACTTTAATTTACTTTATACAAATTAAAGTTAAAAACACTAATAATTAAACACACTAATTCACTTAATTCCGCTCCGAAGCTTCGCTTGTGTCGCCGAGTTCCACTCTGTGTCGATCGCATCTTGCGCCACCTATTTATTTAAATTAGCAAAATATCCGGAATGTTCAAGTAAACACGCGCAAGGTACCGAGAGTTCGAGTATAGATTTTCTAGAAACTTAGTTCTTCGGGTGGCGCTGTTGGTCGAAAGATTTGTGATGTCATAAACTGCAACGCTCCCCTCGCTCTCGTTCCTGACACTAGATGGCACTAGTTGTGTCGTCGACTGGAGCGCGTAACACTGCCCCCTCCTAAGACATGCTCGTCCCGAGAATTATCTGTCCCATAATAACGCGCCAACCGATCCACATGGACGATCTTAGGAGTCCCTCTTGCGCCTTTCTATATCCGGTAGGTTACATCGTTGATCCTGGTTACAATCCGGTACGGGCCGTCCCATTTAGCTTGAAGCTTAGGAGATTTCCCTTTGCTGCGGACTGGATTGTGCAACCACACTAATGAACCTTCGTTGAACCCTTTATTGTTCATTTTGCGGTCGTACCGGGTTTTCATTTTCTCAGACATTTGCTGGCCCGATTGTCTGACGTGCTCATAAATGTCATTTATTTTGTTCCGCAAGTCATTTGCATAATCGGTTATACTGCGTGGGGCATCAGGTGGTATCCCGGTGATCAGGTCCGCAGGCAGCCGTAATTCTCTTCCAAAGTTTGCGAAAGCTGGTGTCACTGCTGTACTTTCGTGAACAGAACTTCGATATGACAACAAAAACGGTTGTATGTGCTTGTCCCAATCTCGTTGCCGATTGTCTACAACTTTTGCTAGGTACCTCTCCAATGTCTGATTAAATCGTTCCACCATTCCATCAGGTTACGGGTGATAAGAAGTCGTTCTTGTTTTATGAGTACCCATAACTCGGCAAGTTTCCTGGAATATTTGAGACTCAAAATTCCTTCCTTGATCGCTGTGAATCTCTAAAGGTACTCCAAAACGACAAAAGACTTCATGAAATGGTTTATCTGCAACTGTTGAAGCTTCTTGATTTGGAATGGCGAAGACTTCTGGCCACTTAGTGAAGTAATCCATCACAACCATGAAATACTTGTTACCGCTTTCACTCTCCGGAAACGGCCCCGTCACGTCAATGGCTATTCTCTCCCATGGTGCACCCACATTGTACAAATTCAATGCACCTCTACTACGAGTCTGAGGTCCCTTTACAGCCGCACAATTTGTACATTTGCGACACCAGTCCTCGACATCGTTTCGACAGTGGACCCAGTAAAACCGTTCTCGGATCTTCAGTAGAGTTCGTTTAACTCCCAGATGGCCTCCTGAACAATAATTATGGTACAGCTGTAGAACATCCAGTACTTTAACTTTAGGGACAACCATTTGCAAACGACAGCTGTCTCTTCGACCATTGTCCCATTTACGGCACAGGACTCCATCCTGAAGCAGCAAGCTGTCCCATTGGGCCCAATAGCTTTTCGTGGTTGAACTCATCGCTGAGACGTCCCTCCACTTAGGCTTGGTAGCACGGGCCTTCATCCATCCCAGAATCGGCTTGATGTCTGGATCTTCCTGCTGTGCACGTCGTAGGCTGTCCTTCCACCCGTTGCCAAGGTGGTCTGTCCTGAGCATCCTCACGGATACCACTTCCTTACTCTCTTGCCTACTATAATGGTTGCAATCTTCCGGACAAGGTCTTCTTGAAAATGCATCTGCGTTGCCGTGAGATTTCCCGCTGCAGTGTCTGATAGTAAAGTCGTATTCCTGCTGCTGCTGGGCGGTGCTGTTAGCCGCACTTCCTTCCTGAGACCGTTCGCCTTCCCTTCCTAGGGTGTGCTTAGGGTAGCTGGACCGAAGATGGCCCCTTTCCCCACAGCCATAGCACCTCGGGCTGTATTTTTTATTGTGGTCGCGAACCGTAACTGCTGTAATCTCCCTAGCGTGAGGTGAACGATGATCCTGTCGCCGCCAGGCAGTGCCGTTAGCTGCACTACCCTCTCGAGGTCGATCAACTCTCCTTTCCACGGTTCGCTTAGGGCAGCTGGATCGAAGATGGCCCTTTTCCCCACAGCCATAGCACCTAGGGCTGTATCCTCTGTTGCGGTCACGAACTGTAGCTGCTGCAACCTCCCTGACCCGATGGGAACGATGGTCCTGCCACACGGCTTCTACCTCCAGTGCATGGGCCAAGGCGTCCTTAAGCGTCTCGTGGTGCTCGAGCCTCACAGCAGCTCTGACTTCCAGGTCGTGGATGCCGTCGATGAATGTTTGCACCAGGTTCCCTCCAATGAGCGCAGGTACAGACTGGTATGCTTTACGAACCATCTTCTCCACCTCAAGGGCCCACTGCTGCAGGTTTTCATTGCCGCGTTGCACGCGATCTTTAAGCTGCGCGCGAAAGACATGTTCCAGGTGAGCGTCACCATATCTCGCCTCCAAGGCCTCAAGAAGCTGCTCATAGGTCACTTTCTTACCGAGAGCTTCCAACACAGTTAATGCTTGGTCGCGCAGGCCTAGGGTGAGTGCAGTCATGGCTTGGCTTTTATTCCAGCCGTTCGCCTCCATGACGGCCTCGAACTGGATTTTGTAGGCCGACCAGGAAGAGGTCCCGTCGAACGGCGGCACTTTGATTCCACGTAGCGAAGGTGCTGCAGCTACTACGGGAGCTGTAGTTCCATCCCCAAGTTTGAGGTCGTTTAGCGTTTTCTTCACGTCAACCATCACGTTGTCAACCCGATTGTTCACATGGTTGATTCGGGTTTCATGTTCTTCGATTCGGGTTTCAGCTTCCGACAGGCGGTTGTCGTGTTGAGCAACCCTATCCTTCACCTACCTTATCTCTTTCCCAAAGGTAGCGTGAAGGTCCTTCATGAGGAGCATCTGCTCTTCCGACCGACGAGCCTGTTCCGCCTGCTGACGGGCCTGTTCCTCTTGTCCACTCTGCAGCTGCTCTTTCAACTGACGGACCTGTTCCTCCTGTCGGCGAGCCTGTTCCTCTCGTCCGCGCTGCAGCTGCTCCTGTAGCATGGCCATCAGAGCACCTAAGTCAGGTGCCACAGACGTAGAAGCTGCTGACGGACCGGCTTCCGTGGCCGGCGGCTGGCCCTCAGACATCTGCGGCGTTGCACCACCAAATCTCCTCTGGTCCGTCTCCTGCTGGCGTTGACTTCGGGTACGGACACCCTCCGTTTCCTCCTTGGGTAAAATCGGCATTATTTTATCCCACTTCTGACACCAATTGTTACGAGCTTGAGGTTCGTGACAATAAAAATTGCTGATAGAATTACCCAAATTAACACTTTACTTTATACAAATTAAAGTTAAAAACACTAATAATTAAACACACTAATTCACTTAATTCCGCTCCGAAGCTTCGCTTGTGTCGCCGAGTTCCACTCTGTGTCGATCGCATCTTGCGCCACCTATTTATTTAAATTAGCAAAATATCCGGAATGTTCAAGTAAACACGCGCAAGGTACCGAGAGTTCGAGTATAGATTTTCTAGAAACTTAGTTCTTCGGGTGGCGCTGTTGGTCGAAAGATTTGTGATGTCATAAACTGCAACGCTCCCCTCGCTCTCGTTCCTGACACTAGATGGCGCTAGTTGTGTCGTCGACTGGAGCGCGTAACAATATAAACAAAGTACATACATACAAAATACACTTAAATATACACACATATAGTAAAAATATACGCACAATAATACATACATACATATGTATAATATATACATGCTTATAAATTTCGTAAATAAATATCCAAATGGATGATATATATAATATAATGTTTGAATAATATATAATGAAATAAATATTCGAAGCAAAAAAAGAAGAAAAGAAAGACAAGAATTAAGGAAAAATAAAGTCAATTAGTAGTTTCCTTCAGGTAATGTTCTCGGAGAAGAACTTTGAAAACTTTTTTATTTGTGGCATTCTTAATATAATTGGGTAGGATGTTGCAAAGTTGTATAGCTTGTATTGTAAAAGACGACCTAAAAAAATTTGACTTATGCTGTGGAAACCTTAACCTCAGACGCTTTGACTGTCGGGATGTTCGACCGTCGATCAAATGAAAAAAATGAAAATTATCCTTAGACGTGACCTTGGATCGTTTAAAATTGAATAAAGTACAAGTAAAATTCTAGAGCATCACCTTTGACGTATAGATAGCCATTTAAGCTTTAAACGATAAGATGATATGTGGTCATACTTACGTAAACCAAAAATAAACCTTATGGAATTATTAAGAAGGTGCTCCAACTCGTTTAGAAGATTTTCTGACAGATCTAGGTAACATACATCGGCATAGTCGATAATAGGTAGAACTAGGGAATGAACCAGCGTAAGCTTGGTTTTGAAAGGTGGGAAAGTTTTAAGACGATAAAGGAAACGCAAGGAAGCAACAACTTTACAACTAACTACAGAGATCTGCAATTTCCAGGTCTTAGTTTTATCAATGTACATGCCAAGATTTTTTATGAAATCACAATATGGAAATAAAGTTCCATTATAAATTACGGAGAATTAGAGAGATTTCCGTAATCAACCTTAGCCAATAATTGCGAACTTCCGAATATTATAACTTTGCATTTTCAGGGAGGATCAACAGAAACGCCGTAATTACATGACCATTATCTTATGGCTTCCAGGTTATCATTTAATTTGTGTATTACAAAGTTAAGATTATTTTAGCCTGACTGTACATAGAGCTGAAGACCTTCCGCATACAGATGGTACGAACAATCTAAATTTGAGGAGATAGAATTTATAAACAAGGAAAACATAATAAGAGAGAGTATTCCGCTTAGCGGCACACCAGATTCAATTTCAGCCCATGCAGAAAACCGCTGACCTGAGCAACCTGATTGCTGGCGACCGCGAATATAAGAAGAAAACCATTCCAAGGCCGGGGAAAAATTTAAGGTGTTTAAGGATGGATAGGAGGATAACATGATCCACTGTGTTTTTTTTTCATTTATTTGGGACAACAAACGATAGTACAATATATATTACAAAGAACAGAAGTTTAAATTAGAATTTGAATGGTTAATTGTACAATCAAGTACGTTATCCACGTCTTACTTAGTTTTGATTAGTACAAACAAATTTAAACTTATGCAATATATTAATACATAGTAAAAAAAACATATTAATAAAGAAAAAATCATAACATATAAGTTATTTTAAGTGTAACAGTAGTTGTTTTTGGCCTTGGATAAAGATGTTGCAAAAATATCTATATCTAAAAACTTATCATTATATACTGACATCAACCGTCGCAGTGGTATACGTTTGCCGGCATTAGTACGGCAAGCTCTAACAGCGAACACACATCGTCGGCGTACACTGCGTAAGTTATTATGGCGAGGTACTATTATTCCTATCCGGTTTAAAAGCGCTGGGCAATCAAATTTATTATGAAAAATATTAAACAAAAACATAGCCTGCAATAATAAACGTCTCGATCTCATTATGACTAAATTATATTTAAAACGAAGTTTATCATATGAAAGGGTAAAATATTTAAGACGATAATGCATGGTGCGTAAAAACTTCCTTCGAACTCATTCTATGGTTTCACTATATTTTGCATAGTAGGGGTCCCATATAACACAAGCATATTCTAGTTGCGTCTGAATCAAAGACTTAAGCAAATACAAATATGTTGAAGGCTTTTTGAATTTGCTTTATGATCTCATGACAAGACCATAAAGTTTATATGCTTTGCCTATAATTTTTTCTAAATGTAAATCGAAGTGGAGTTTTTGGTCCAAAATTAAACTCTGCAACAGTTTGTCCCAGAGGGTACAGTTGAATTTAACCACTTTTTTGTTTTTAGTAAAATATGTTGTTAGACACTTTAGGATACTAAGATAAAGTTTATTTTTTAGACAATTCAAACTCAAGTTCTTAAGATCTTCTTGAAAAAGTAAACAATCACTTACATTTTTTATATTTTTATAAGCCTTCAGATCATCAGCATATAATAAAAATTTTGAGTGCTTAAAACATTCGGTTATGTCATTTATAAAGAGGATGAAGAGCAACGGACCAAAGATAGTTTCCCTGTGGCACACCAGATGTTAATGTTATTGTATTGGAACAGTGGCCATTTATAACAACTTTCTGGGTCTTATTTAAAATATATGATAAAAACTACCTTAATAGATTGCCTCTTATTTCATTAAATGCTATTTTTTTAAGAAGTAGTTCATGATCAACTTTGTCAAACGCTTTCTGGAAATCTGTGTATACAGTATCTGTTTGAATTTGATTATCGATGTTAAAAAATAGCTCACTAACAAAGAGAGTCAAGTTAGTTTTAGTTGATCTTTGTTTAACGAAGCCATGTTGCTCTGATATGATAGTGTTGAAAGCGTTTGAAAAGTCAATAAGCACCACCACTGTTAATTTCTGCTCATCTAAGCCCTTTCTAATATTATCTGTGACTTTGATAACCGAAGTGGTAGTACTGTGACCAGATCGAAACCCCGATTGAAATTCATTCAGCAGGTTATGTTTTGCAGTGAATACAGATATTTGCTTAAAAACACACTTTAGAGAGGTATGGGAGAATTGAAATAGGACGAAAATTGTTAGGAAAAACAGGATTAAGTATTTTAGGAAGAGGTCTTACAAAAGCCGTTTTCCATGCAGAATGGTATTGACCTAAGTCCAGAGAATAATTTATGGTGTGAGATGTCTGGAAGAAGGCACTCAAGAACCATAGACACCATTTGCTTAATAATTTCATCATAATCAACAGCCATGGATTTGATGGCTAACAGAGCTTTTTAATTTCATCCGGAGTAACAGGGGAGAAACAAAAGTCAGGGATCCGGAGAAGCTGCATTGATTCTATAGAAGCAATAGTTTGAGAACAGACTTGAGGGTCCAGTGAAGTAATAGAAACAAAGTGACGACTAATTTCATCCAAATTGAGAGAGGCGCCATTTTCCAGAGAATTATAATTATTAATTCAGATAGACTTGAAGACTTTCCACAAATCGGTAAGCGAAGAATTAGTTATATTAGTAATTGAAAAGGACAGGAACGAGGGAGGGGTCTTTGTCAAGGCTCGTTCAGCAGCGGATTCCCTAACCTCCTACGACACCTACGTTGGGTTTGGGAACAACGTATGTGAACCCCGCAACGGAGAAACACATAAGTGCGTCGACCTCTTCCTTTTCTTCAAATAGGTTCAGGCGGGGATTACGGGTCTTCCGAGGTCTTCCCGGTCCGAACGCCTTAATTCTTCAAAATGTGCCGCGCTAGCGACCCCAATGAACTGTACTTATTTTAAAGGTGAAGGATCCCTCGGGAATAAAACGGTAATTATCTTCAAACCGTTCCGTGAGAGAGTAATTACTTTCCCTATCACATCCCTATATACTTTTCTTTCTTGATTGTATTATATACTGGTAGCTGGTCCCGAACGATTTGTATGACAACCAGTCTAATGGGGAATCAAAAAAGCTATACTCGAAAGACAGCTGCGCCCTCTGTACGATTACGTTACTTAATTACATCAATTTGTACTATCACTCTCTCACGGTTTTACCAATATTTTATTTGTATAAGACACACATTTATACATTTTATTTATAAAGATAGCACAAAAAATATCTATACTACGATATAAATTACATTTTTATATCACAAAAAACCTTTTATTTATTCAACAAAATATGCCTATTGTACAACGTACAATAGGCATATTTTGTTTCTATATTTTGTACTAAGTTAGAATTCTTAAATATCTAACATATAAGGTTGAAAGAATGTTCTTCGTTTGAAATTATAAATATCTTAACTAATACAATAGTTTAATTTACACTTTTCCTATACATTTTACTATTTAAAACACTTTTAAATTTCTTACACAAAACTATCAATATTTCACTAATCCAAAGGAATTTTCACATGAAAATAACACAGAATTCACCTATTTTGCTCATACAGTCAATCTGAAATATTTTACAAGTCAATTTAACATACATTGCTGAAATTTGCAAGTATTTAAATTTCTACTTATTTTGACCTCCTAAGTACAAAAATAACGCGCGGCTATGAACTCGCGCTATTTGAACAACTTATTCTTACATGACTCTCAATTGTCGGTAAAAGGTGGCAAATTTAGCACACACTGCTATCAACCAATACTGGGTGAACAACTGATTCTACACGACTCTCAAATGTCGGAAATTATTTCTAACTAGATTCTTATCAGTTATCATGTTTTTTATCAGATAACATAAACAAAATATTTTATGAATCAAACATTGGAAATAAACATTTTATTTTCATACAAAACGTATAAAACTTATATAAGATAGTACTTATGCAATTAATTTCCATTAATTCTATTTATACACAAAGTGATCATTTCGACAGGGGAACAAATCATGGTCTCTAACTTTATTTTAATATTCCTTTAAATTAACAATATTATTGGAAATGTGATTTCAACCGGGGAACTGAACCCGGAAACATAATTTATATCTTTAAAATTCCCTCTATGAATTTATTAAGAAAATATTACCAAGAAAACGACAAACTAGTCCGGCCTGGGAATAGAAACAGAAACAGAAACAGAAACTTTTTTATTCAATGTAGATTATAACAAATGCTTATTGAAAGTCACTTTTTTCATTTACCACTGGTTCGCAAAAAAAACCTCTGTCCTGGGAAGAACCAGCAAGAAACCCAGCGGGACTATTTTATTCCAATAATGGCTTACAATCATGTTTACAATTAGCAACACAAGACAAATTAGAAATAGCTTGGTAGCGATCACCCTTCCCAGGGGTTATTATCGTCCATAAATTCCTTATTATTATAATAACCCTTTTTATACAAACTCAGTTTAATAACATTTTTGAACTTTGTGTATGATAAATATTGTATATTTTCTGGGATTTTGTTATAAAAGCGTATACATCGCCCCAAGAACGAATTACTGACTCGGTGGAGTCGAGGAACTGGTACCACTAGCTTGTGTCTGTTCCTAGTATTTACAGAATGAATATCACCCATTTTCGCAAAACTACTTTTATTTTTGTGTACGTACATTACATTTTCATAAATGTATTGAGAGGCCAGGGTAAAAATATTAATTTCCTTAAATTCTTGTCTCAGTAACTCTTTTGGTTTTAAATTATATATTGCTCTAATGGCCCTCTTCTGTAAAATAAATATAATTTCAGTGTCAGTCGCTTGTCCCCATAGCAAAATACCATACGACATAATGCTATGAAAATAACTTAAGTAAACTATTCTAGCTGTTTCAACATTGGTAAGAGTTCTAATCTTTTTTAGAGCATATGCTGCAGAACTAAGTCTGCTAGCTAGTTTTGATATATGGGGGAGCCATTGAAGCTTTGCGTCTAGAGTGATTCCAAGAAAAATGGTGGTATCAACAAGACTCAGTTCCTCCCCATTTAAAATTACATTAGTATTGACATGTTTAACATTAGGAGTTATCGATTAGTTTATCATTAGAATCGAACCCAAGACCTTCAAATTATTACTTCGATATTTCTTTAGGATTCAACTAAGTGTTTTTTTATTAGAATATTATTGCTCGATAATTGTTTTTAGAAGCTGTTCGTAATCGCTCTAATAAATTGAAATATTCTTATAGACGCGTGGCCAACAGAAATAGTTGTAGATGCTCGTGTCGCAATAAATAACACTTCTTGAGAGTTTCTTCTTATTTTATTTTCTTAATTCCTTTTTGTTACAATGCCGGATTTGGAATGTTTTACCACGAAAAACGCCCCTTTTTTATAGGCAGCTGTGACCAATCAGAGTTGAGAAAATTCGCACGAATTTGCACATGATCCATCGACCAATCAGAGCACAGAACAACCTTTTCTAAGAGAAATTTACAATTTTTATTAATAAGTGTGGTAAAACATACCTTATAACATTTTTACTTATTTCTGACAATAGATATGACATTTCTATTATTTCAAACATAAAACATTCATAAAACCTTAAATTTATACTTATAAAAAATAAAAATAGTTTCGCGGTCGCCTCACGGTTTAGTTCCGGAGTAGCTAAGCGTTCTTTTGCTCAACATGCAAGTAAGGATCTCCTAGGTGTGCGTTGCTTGCAGTTATCAGTGGCTGCAAATGAACGCCGGTACGACATACTCCGCCGAACGTTGAGTCCCGTGAGGCGTCGAGGTCACCGGCCCCTAAGTGATTATTGGCACTTTATGCGTTCCGTGCATACCGTGCCTAGTCGCGCATCAAAGTGCCACCTCCGCACTTCCTCCAACTCTTTTGCTATAAAAGGGGTAGGCAGTGCCCAAAGTGACTACGCCAACTTAGTTACATCCTCCATCCGCGTCGCGCATTACTGCCGATCGGCTGGATATAGACAGGGCCGTTAGGTTAGATTACTGACTCTTAGGTAGGTTCACCATGTCCGATAAGGACAACGATAAGGGAGCCACAACCTAGAACCAGGAAACCACCGGACCGAACAAGTGTTTTGGATAGACCGATAGCATACCGGGACATCTTTTATCCGGAAAGGACTCGAGTAGTGTCTTCCTACTCGCAGATCCCTACCAGGAAACCCTTATCACCAGGAAAAGGACCCGCATCGAGGACCGCGCTCTCGCCCATCGTACCTGAAGGCACGACTGGGCTAGAACCGATCCCCCAACAACAGCGGGCTAAGAAGTCGTGGAGAAGGCACACTCCACCTGAGACTGCAGCATCACTTCAGGAGAAGAGGCAATGCTTCGGATCCTCTAACTCCTCGGAATACTCGACATCCGAGGAGGAACAAGACCAACGACCAATAAGGAGATCACCACCTAAGTCGCCATCGACGAATAAACCCACCCCTCCTAGATCAGAGGAACACCACTCCAGCATGGATGCTGTCGATCTAGAGCAGGGAGGAGAAGGGTCGTACGGGTGGAGTGCAACAACCTATGCGACCTTAGCCCCCAACACATCGGCTGGACACTCGCCGTCCACGTCTCCTAAGAAGACAACCGAAAATCCGTCCGGGCGTCCGCAGGATGATGGCCAACGGCCATCTACTAGCTACGCCCACATGGTAGCTGCGCCAGCAGTACCGCGACCACAACCGGCGGCAGCGCTTTCTGATAAGCCTGCCGACCAGGAGAAAACTAGATACCCGCCCATAGTGGCTGAATGCCTCCCAGACTGGACGAGGCATTTCAAGGAGCTCAACAGAATGTTGGGCCACCCATTGAATGCCCGTCCGTTTGGGAGGGAAGTACGTTTTACACCTCAGAGTGCCACTGAATTTCGGACTGTTCAACGCTACATGGTTGAACTTTCCAAGGATATACCAAACCTGTCGTGTTACTGCTACACCCCGGATGAAGACAAGCCCACCAAAGTGGGCATCCGGGGTCTACCAATGGGCACAGACACCAGTACCATAGAGGAGGCCGTAAAGGCAAAGGGCTTCCCAGTCAAGTACGTGAAGGCGATTCCACCACAAAGGGGCAGACCAGGATGTGTCTATTTCGCCCAATTTGACCACCTGAGCCTGGAGCAACTCAAAAACTTATATGAAATCGACGAACTACTCTTCATGAGAGGGGTAGTTATTGAGGCCTGGCAAAGGAAAGCAGGACCGGCCCAATGCCACCGCTGCCAGGCCTTCGGACATGGCTCAGCTAACTACTTCAGGCGTGTGTGTACGCTGCGCCGGGGAGCATATAGCGAGCCTTTGCCCCCGGGGTAGGGATGAGGAACCCACGTGTGCCA
This sequence comes from Parnassius smintheus behrii, assembly GCA_036936625.1. Classification (NCBI taxonomy): domain Eukaryota; kingdom Metazoa; phylum Arthropoda; class Insecta; order Lepidoptera; family Papilionidae; genus Parnassius; species Parnassius smintheus. Next base: position 2,708,557 of record JAUPFT010000005.1, on the reverse strand, counting down.
ACTGTGGCAAGAACCATACAGCCAACGACCGTCGCTGTCCAGTCCTGAGGAGGACTGCTCGGAGGCAGGGGATTACCTTACCGGGGCTACTCCCGGAGGACCCGAAAAGGATCCCCCAGAGTCGCCCAAAAGCCGTCACCATCCAGAAAGACGGGTGGGCTACCATCACGGGGAAGGGTAGGCAACCAGCCCCCCCCCCCCCACCCGGACCACACAAGGAAACGGTGGAACCCGTAGAGGTAAGGGCAACCACCGGGGCGACTCTGCAGCCCCCCGCCAACCCTGCCACAGAGCGGCAACCCTCAAAAAAGAGGAGGCGGGAGAGAAGTAGGAAGAAGTCGCAGCCTCCTCGGGCTGTTACCTCTACCCCGACACCAGGACCAGCAGCCTCACAGGCGCAGGCTACACAGGAGATCACCAAAAAGGGCGTGGGTAGAGTGCAAGAAAGGGCTCCACTTGAAGAGAGAGCCCGCCCTACACACAGAGCGCGCTCTACCCAGAAGCTAAGAGAGCAAGAAGACCAACGCCCGAGACCAGTACCAACGCCTTTATATAGGAGACCACCGACTGCCGGCCTTGAAACAGCTGATGCAATCCAGCGCTTAGTTGGTATTGCCATCGAGGTTGGCACACAAGTCCTGGCCGATACTAGAGCCGGGACTAATCCAGTTACAGCGATTATGAAGGCGCTGGCAAACCTCCTGGCCAGGCATTACGCAGGTGAGTAACCTGCGCCTCATGTACTGGAACCCGGACGGAGTACAGCATAAGCTGCATGAACTCCGCACAGTCGCCCAACAACAGGATATACATATCATACTGCTGGGCGAAACAAAATTAAACCCAAAGATGCACATAAAGCTGCCAAACTTCCATATTTACAGAAGGGACGAGGTCACTTCTCAAGGGACCGCCTACAGAGGGACGGCGGTTCTAGTGAGGAGGGACATCGTCCATCAAGAGCAGGAGCTACCATCTTACCAGACAATGCGCTCTATCGGCATAAGTATGGAGGCGGCGGGCGAGGAACTAAGGATATTTGCAGCAAATCGACCGCCAGGGACTCCATTCTGCTCCTCAGACATCCGGACGGTGATGGAAGGTGAAACACCCACGATCATCGCCGGGGACCTGAACGCTAAGCACCCGGCGTGGGGGTTCAGAGTGACCACCCCGCCGGGTCTTGAACTATATGAAGATGCAGAAAAGAACCTGTATGACGTTTTAGGTCCCGAGGAACCAACACACGTTCCTACCGACTCACGGAGGCACCCGGATGTATTAGACATCGTGCTCACTAGAAACGTCAACTATCCGATAGTGGTAGAAGTGCTGTACGACCTCCCTTCACAGCACCTCCCGTTACTGATAACCCTTGGCCTAAAGGCAGTGACTACGCCGCCCAACGCGTGTAAAACCCGTGTCGACTGGAGGCTCTACTGTCAACACCTTCAGCAGAGACCTCCAGCACATCAACCCATAAGCACAGCGGACGACATAGAGGCCGCTGCTACTAGAATCACCAACAACATCAAGGCGGCCCTCCACGCGGCTTCTACGGTCGTCCCGATTACAGCAAGGCGAGACGATCTGCCGCGTGAGATAAGCGTGCAGATCAAGCGCAAAAGAGTGCTGAGAAAGATCTGGGCGCGTACTCGCTGTCCCAGATTAAAGACACAGCTGAACACCTTATCGGAGGAACTGCCGGTTGCAGTCCAGGCCTTCAGAGGGGAGGCCTGGGATCGGCGCATCCAGAAGGCGGACGAGCATGATGCGTCGCTCTATAAACTGAACCGGCAGTTGACCAAAACCAAACCTCCCGTTTGCCCGCTGACCAACAATGCAGGCAAACGCTGCTACGATGCCAAGTGCAGAGCGGATATCCTAGTCGAGCACTTCGAGGAGCAATTTATGCCGAACCCAGCAAGTGCGGAGTTCATGGAGCTTCATGCCCGGAAGGAAAGTCGCGTACAGGAGTTCTTGTCGTCGCCCGCGCCGCCTCTTGCAGGAGATTGGTTCATCTCCCCCGCTGAACTGCGGAGGACAGTAACCTGCCTGCAACCGAGGAAGGCGCCGGGGCACGATGAGATTACCAACCCTGCACTCCGACAGCTGCCCAATAGAGTCCTAGTAGAGCTTGGTCGACTCTACAATGGGATACTGCGGACATCCCACTTCCCGGAGGACTGGAAAAAAGGCAAAGTGATCGTCTTGCCGAAAACCGATCACGCTATAACCGCATATAGCTAAACCGTTTGAAAGATTGCTGCTAAGACGTCTCCGTCCGTGCATTCAACTTCGGGCAGAGCAGCACGGATTCAGGAGGGGTCACTCCACAGTTACACAATTGACTAGAGTGCTGCACCTGCTTGCGGCCGAGTACAATCGTGGCCGCATATCGTTGGGCGTCTTTCTCGATATTGAGAAGGCGTTCGATCGGGTGTGGCACATAGGATTATTATACAAGCTGAAAGAACAGACCAGTGTCCCTCTTGCTATATTGCGGTTAAAGCCGTCTTTCCTGGAAGACAGGAAGTTCTACGTCTGCGTAGAGGACGCCGAGTCCGCAACAAGAACCATCAAAGCCGACGTGCCACAGGGCAGCTGTTTGTCTCCAGTCCTGTACGCGGCGTATACCAATGATATACCTAAACTGGCAGGCAGGCTTAAAGAGTGGGAGGACGACGTTGAGCTGGCGCTATATGCGGACGACAGCGCCTATTTCATCTCTTCCAGAAGAGCCCACATAGCCACTGCCAAGATGCAGCGTCTGCTGGACCTGCTGCCACCATGGCTGGACGAGTGGAGGATGGTCGACAACGTTGGTAAGACGACCGCTCTGCTCACTCGCCGTCTCAGGAAATTTCCACCTCCGCTGACCCTCAATGGCCAGAAGATTGCGTACCAGAAGGCCGTAACTTACCTTGGGTGCAGGATCGACAGGACGCTGCGCATGACGGCGCACGTCGACTTCGTCGTCCGCAGGGCTCGATGTGCGCGGGCGACGCTCTTGCCGGTCCTGGCATCCAAGCTGCCTATAAGAACCAAGCTCCAGATATACAAGATGTATATCCGGACTATCATCACCTACGCTGCTCCGGCCTGGTACGCACTTCTGAGCGACCCTCTGAGGCGGCGACTGCAGGCCCAACAGAATCTGACACTAAGGACGATCGTCGGAGCAGGTCGCTACGTCCGGAATGACGTAATAGCAGCCGACTTGAAGGTCGAGAACATCACCGACTTCGTGGCCCGGCTAGCGCGCGGATGTTCGACCGCGCCGACAACGGGCCACATGAACACCTCAACGGCTTTGCGCCGTTGCACACTCGGCCACCGGACGGGCGACCTCTTCCAAGAGAACTCCTCTCTATATGTGATTAGAGAGTTGAGTAACAACCCACAATGCCGCTGAAAGGCCAACCCTGACTTAATCAGATAACCTCCTTTTTCCGTAGTTGGATAACTACGGGAAAATATTTTCTACCATCACGTAAAAATCCGTTCTATGCTATGTAGCCTACATAGGCTAAAAGGACTGTCCCATAGCTATGGGATATGAGGAACACCCGGGTAATGGGGGCTACCCCGAGGCCCGATACCTGCATTGTCCCCCCGGGCACTGTAGACGACAATCAACATACAAGTAGCGCCGCCAGGCGGCAGGAATGCACAACACTTATCACGATTATGCTTAAAACATTATGCTTAAAACTTTGCGCAGAACATATTTAAATTTTTATTAAATTAAAATCTATTTCTATAATAAGTAATTAGATTACATTAGAGATTGTTTGACATATTATTGTGTTAAATTACTATAAGAGAGAGAGAATTAGACAAATCATTAAATTTACTCTTAAATGTTAATGTCTCTAATGCAACTCTTTAAAATCGTAATAAGAGAAGGTTCTAATCAGTAACTAGTCTCGTATCCTATTTTTAAACACTCTGATTAAACCTAAATAAGCTGTTAGATTTACATTTTCTTTATATAGTCTTTAAAACTAGAATTTGAAGACAATATAAGTTATTATTTCACTTTCTTTGTATTAATGCTATTAGTTTTCATACTTAGTTCAAATCACAGATAAGGAACAATTAAGATTAAATGTTTAAATTCACTTTTTACCTCTGACACTTAGTTTTATATCACAAATAAGAAACAATTAAGATTAAATGTTTTTAGATTCACTTGTTGTCGCTAACATTCTCCCCCACGGTGCGTAGCACTGCATCCTCTGGAGGCGACGACTCCGCTGGCACCAGCACGATGACACGTCGAGTTGGACGGCGAAGTATTCCACCTGATGTCCACACGTCCAGCACTCTTGTTCTTCCGTCTGGTCCGGGATAGGTTTTGATTACTTCTCCGCGAGGCCACGAATTTCGTGGTAACGTAGAGTCCACTATTAATACGATGTTTCCTTCTTTTGGGTCTCTGGTTTCTCCCTTGTCGAGTTTCCTGGGCATCAGGAGCGGTAAATATTCTTTAATCCATCTTTTCCAGAAGTGATCTTTGAGTAGTTCTCCAGTTTGCTTTTCCGATGAGCTCCGTATCACTGAACTCTCCCGGTGCCATCGCTCCGCATGATCTTCCCAGTAGAAAGTGATTTGGTGTCAGGCTCTCCTCGTCTTCTGGGTCCATGCTGATCGGGGTGAGAGGTCTTGACTGTTCGTACGAGTCTCTCTCAGGCGCTTCCCATGTTCGGCGCACCCGGGGGGATGAACTTCCACTTGATGCCTTTTTCTTGCGCGGCTTCTTCTAATTCCCTTTTTGCCCCGACGAAGTTAGTACCGTTGTCGCTGAATATAGTTTTCGGGGTTCCTCTTCTGGCTGCCATTTGTCGAAGTGCCATGATCATTGAGCTAGTGCTGAGAGAAGGTACTAGCTCTAGATGTACTGCTCTGGTAGTGAGGCAAGTGAATAAGGCTCCCCAGCGCTTCTCAGTTCTTCTTCCGACGGTGACCTGCATCGGCCCGAAGTAGTCTACTGCTGTGCAGTAGAACGGGAACTGATGATGCTGTAGTCTCTCGCTCGGTAGATCACCCGTCGCGGGTATCTCTGGTGAACTCTTCTTTGTTTTGAACCATTAACAGCTGTGTGCGACCACTTTTAAAGTTGCCATTAAACCCAAGATCCAGAATTTTTGACGGATTACGTTCATTACTGTAGCAGTGTTTCCGTGAAGGAATTTCTTGTGATAATATTGTATTATTAAACGGGTTACTTTTTGTTTCCCGTCTAATACGATAGGATTCATTCTTCTTTCGTTATGGTCGTAGAATTTCATTGTCCTACTCCTTAATTTGATGATTCCATCGTCGCCAATGTAAACGTCGATTTTCTTAAGTCGACTTGAATTCTCTAGAGGTTTTTCTGTCTTCAGTCTTCTTATGTCTGACGCAAAACTGTCGCTCTGGCTTATTTTCATTAATAATTCTTCGGCCTTCTTTAAGTGCTATTCTTCTAGGGGTAGGTATAGGCGCTTATTTTCGTCTTTGTTGGTCGACGGGTCTGAGGGGTGTGCTTCTTTTTTCTTGGTTTTTTGTTGTGGTTTCCAAGGCTCATCTTTCTGGCGCGTGTCGGTGGTGGTCGCTTTACGGCTCTTCTTTAATAGGTAGTGTGTAAAAGCAACTACTCTGGCTGTAGTGCGCAGTAATCGCTCCCAGCTCGAGAACCTTTCTGGGTTTAGGAGGATGTCTTCTGCTGCCATCGTTGTCAACACCTTTTGTTTGTTATTCTCTTCTGGCATAGTATTTTCTGGTTTGAAGTCGTGAAATGGCCATTCTTCTTCTGGTTGACGGAGGAACGACGGGCCTTTGAACCATCTGGCGTTATGGTCGAATTCGATTGGGGTTCCCCTTGTGGCGTCGTCCGCTGGGTTCTACTTAGTTGGTACCTATCTCCAGTCTTCTGGTTTGGACTTCTCCTCGATCTCGGCGAGTCGGTTGGCCACGAAAGTTTTGAATTTTCTCGGTTCTGACTTTATCCACTGCAGTACTGTGCTGGAGTCGGTCCAGTAAATCTTTTTCGATATTTCGAGCTCTGACTCTTCTTCAATTGTAGCGGCTAGCCTGCTTCCGAGTAAAGCTGCTTGTAGCTCTAGCCTCGGAATCGATACCGGTTTTGTCGGCGTGACTCTTGCTTTGCCAGCGATCGTGTAGACGTGGACTTTTCCTCCTGCTCGACTGTTCTCCAGTAGATTATTGCTGCATAGGCCTCATCGCTCGCGTCGGGAATGTATGTAACTCTCCTTTTCTGCCTTTGGACGAGACGCATCTTGGGATCTTCAGCCTTGTTAATGTTGATAGTTCCTCTAAGTATTTCATCTAGGCTTCCTTTTGTTGTTCGTTAATTGGTTCAACCCGATCTATTTTCTTTCGCCAGATGTCTTGGATAAGTTTCTTTCCTTGTATTAGTACCGGCGTTGCAAAACCCATTGGATCGAAGGTGACTTCTCTCTTCGTTGGAGTTCTCCTGCCATCTTGCACGTCCTCCGGCGTGTTGCGTAACCTGACGTTGAAGGCTAATGCATCTTCTTTTACCAGCCACCTTAGTCCCAGAGTCTTCTCTTCTTTGGTCAGTTGTAAGGAGTTTCCTTTATTGGTGTCTTCTACTTCTGATATTACTTCTGAATTGTTACTGGCCCAACCCTTCAGATGAAAGTTTGCTCTCGCGTCGATGTCTTTCACTTCTTTGGATATCTTTTTTGCTTCGGTTGTAGACGCGAAGCTCTGCAAATAGTCATCCATATAATGGTTTCTCTTAATTACTTTCACTGATTCGGGATGAGCGTTCTTAAATTCTTCTGCGTTCTTATTCATTACGTATATCGCTGTTGTTGGTGATGACGCTGCTCCGAAGATGATTGAAGACATTCTATACTCTTCAGGCTTGCCGGTTCTTCGGTTTCCGCGCCACAGGAACCTGAGACTGTCTCGGTCGTGTTCTCTAACTTTGACTTGGAGAAACATGTCTTGTATGTCGGCCATGACGGCTACCGGTCCCTCTCTGAAGCGTAACAGTACCCCAAATAGCGATTGTAACAGGTCTGGGCCCGAGAGCAAGGCGTCGTCGAGGCTCTTTCCTTCATACTTGGCAGCTGCGTCGAACACTATTCTCAGCTTCTTCTTTACTGGGTGTACAACAGTGAAGTGGGGTAGGTAGAACGTTCTTCCTTTGTTGGAGGTTTCTGGAGCTATTTCCGCGTTTCCTTTTTCGATCAAACTTAGGATCTGTTCCTCGTAGTGCTTTCTTGCTTCTTGGTCTTGATCTAGTTTCTTTTCGATGCTAACTAGGCGTCGGACTGCCTGATTGTAATTGTTGAGTAGGGTTTTGTCTTCTTTTTTCCACAGGAGTCCCGGTTCATATTGACCGCTTGGTAGTTTCTTTGTAGTTTTCTCGAGGGTTTCTAATGCTCTTCTGTCGCTGTCGTAGGATGGCGATCGATTCTGGATCCCGAGAGACTCTAGTTGAAAGTGTTCTCGGACGATTTCTTCTATGTCTTCTTCACCGGTGGTCGCTCTGCCATAATTAGTGAAGTGTACTGTGGCAGTTGCTCCTGTTTCACATTCGTGTAACACCCACTCTAAGTTCGTGAGGGAGGCTACAGGATCTGATGGTTTGCCCTTCTTCAGTTTTCTTGTCACTATCAGTCCCCAATTATCCTGGCCTATCAGTAGCTTGGTTCTCTCGGTGACGTAGAGGAGTTGATTTTCAATTGCTTTCTGGTGCTCGCAGTTTCTCACGGTGTCCTTATTTATGCATTGTTCAGACAGCTTCAGGTCGTCGATGGTTCTCGCTACGATAGTCTTCTTTTCTTTTCTATGAGCCCCTTTTATTTTGAACTCGATCTTCAGTGAACTATCTTTTCTTAACACTTTCCCGCCGACGGTTTCGATCGTGAGTTTTTCTTTCTTTCCTTCGACTTCGATTTTTTCAGCAATTGATGCGTCTAAGAGCATGACGGTTGACTCTTCGTCTAATAGTGCTAATACGCGAACTCGTCCTTTTGGGCCATAGAGGTTCACGGGGATCATCTTTAGGTAGGCTTTTTCTTCCCCTTTGGCGTTATGAATTGAGGCGACCTTTTCTTACGAGGTGCTACTGATGTCTTGTGCTTCTTTTTCTATCGGTGCCGGTGGTTTGTCAGAATGTAAGATGGTATGATGCCATCTTTTACATAGCTTGCAGACTGGTGCTTTACAGTTGATCCTTGAGTGCCTGAATCGAAGGCACTTGAAGCATATCTTTGCCTTCTTGGTCATTTCCCATTTTCCATTAAGGTTGGCTTCTTTGAACTTTTAAAATTCTAGTGCGAAGTGTTCTCCCTCACAGAACGGACATGACTTCTTATATTTTTCCTTTGATGCTTCTTGTACCAGGTGAACGGGATTTCTTATTCCTCTTCTTTGTTTTGAGGACGCTTCAGGCGGAGCGAAGTCTCCGCACATGTCGGCTTCTGTTACTAGGAATGCTTCGACAAGTAATAGCTCCTGAATTTCCTCATCTCTTCTGCTTCTGTGGTAGGCGAACCAACGGAACTTCATTGACGTCGGCATCTTGTCTACTATAACTCTCAGCGTTTCAGGTGAACTGAGATACTGCGGTTTCTTCAGGGCTTTGATTGTCTCAACTGGGTTCTTTACTTTGCTCGCAAATATGCATATGTCGCTTGGGTTCTCACCGACTCTTTGGAGGTTCTTCATTTCTTCTAGTTCTGCTAATGCTAATGCTCCAGGTCTTCCGAATCTTGCTTCCAGTCCCTTGATCACATCGTGTGGGTCTTCGGCGGTGAACAGTAGGCTTTGGACGGCTTCTCTAGCTTTTCCTTAGATTGCTATTCTAAGGCGCGCTAGGTTCTGATTGTTACTGAAAGAAGCGGCCGTATCCTCGTATGATCTTTTGAAGGCTAACCATTCTTTACAGGCCCCGTTGAAGTAAGGAAGTTCGAGGTGCCTCGGTGAAACGGTGTCACGTGATTTTTCCGATAGATTTAGTATGACTGAAGCTAGTTCCTGGATGTCACTTTTCTTTTCTTCTGCCTCTATTGGTTTGTGGTTCTTATTAGGCATATCTCCGGTTTGGATGAACCAGCGTTCGACTTCTCGAGTTCGTTCGAACAGTTCTTCTCCATCCATCCATCTTCTTCATCTGACTCCGCGGTGAGAATTTACAATTCCGCTTGAGCAACATTCGAACGAGCTTCTGCCAATTCTAGTTCCCTTAATGCCATTGTCATTTTTGCTTGCGCTTCTGCTCTCTTCCTATGCGACGAACGAACGGAAAGCGTGTCTGGATCGCGGGTCGTCTTTTTAGGGTGAGGCTGCTGCAGAGTCTTCATTGCGACACTTCTTTCTTGAACCTGCGGCGTTGGAAGACTCTCTTCTTGGTGAGGAACTGACGCTTCGATGGTGCGGGGCGAGGGGGTGGTATGAGTTACGTCCCCCGATGTTGATTCTTTTCCGGCAATGTTCTTATTAAGAAGTACGGGTTGTCTGTGTACGCTGCTGGGTGATGTTTTTGTAAGCGTTGATCGATCTGAATTTGACGCGTTAGTAGCCGTCGTGTTTGTAGAATCACTCGGCGTGTTCATGCTCCAATCCGTCGTACTGGTACCCGTAGTAGTGTTACTTTCACTCGTAGTCTTCGACTGCACTGATTTTGATCTTGTATTTGAAGGCATCTTCCCAGTTTTCCTTAAACCCGATCTGGCTTCTCGAAGGACCAATGTAGATGCTCGTGTGTGAGGATGTTAAATAATAGAGCGGGTTTGCTGACGGGATGTTAAATGGAGAGCATACAGTAGTAGTTAGATGAGCAATAAATAACACTTCTTGAGAGTTTCTTCTTATTTTATTTTCTTAATTCCTTTTTGTTACATTGCCGGATTTGGAATGTTTTACCACGAAAAACGCCCCTTTTTTATAGGCAGCTGTGACCAATCAGAATTGAGAAAATTCGCACGAATTTGCACATGACCCATCGACCAATCAGAGCACAGAACAACCTTTTCTAAGAGAAATTTAAAATTTTTATTAGTAAGTGTGGTAAAACATACCTTACAACATTTTTACTTATTTTTGACAATAGATATGACTTATTTCTATTATTTCGAACATAAAACATTCATAAAACCTTTAATTTACTCTTATAAAAAATAAAAATAGTTTCGCGGTCGCCTCACGGTTTAGTTCCGGAGTAACTAAGCGTTTTTTTTGCTCAACATACAAGTAGCGCCGCCAGGCGGCAGGAATGCACAACGCTTATCACGATTATGCTTAAAACATTATGCTTAAAACTTTTCGCAGAACATATTTAAATTTTTATTAAATTAAAATCTATTTCTATAATAATTAGATTACATTAGAGATTGTTTGACATATTATTGTGTTAAATTACTATAAGAGAGAGAGAATTAGACAAATCATTAAATTTACTCTTAAATGTTAATGTCTCTAACGCAACTCTTTAAAATCGTAATAAGAGAAGGTTCTTATCGGTAACTAGTTTTGTATCTTATTTTTAAACACTCCGATTAAACCTAAATAAGCTGTTAGATTTACATTTTCTTTATATAGTCTTTAAAACTAGAATTTGAAGCCAATATAAGTTATTATTTCACTTTCTTGGTATTAATGCTATTAGTTTTCTTACTTAGTTCAAATCACAGATAAGGAACAATTAAGAATAAATGTTTAAATTCACTTTTTACCTCTAACACTTAGTTTTATATCACAAATAAGAAACAATTAAGATTAAATGTTTTTAGATTCACTTGTTGTCGCTAACAATAGTAATATTGCCTCGAAGAGTAGAACTAAGTATGCCGAGCTTGGGCTCGTTTTGCTAGTTGTGATGAGACCTTACCTCCGGACTTGATAGTGATCTAAAATTGTAATTTCGTGATCGCTATTGGAACTCCTCACCGAGTAAAACAAGGTGTGCGAAGTTTAGGGTCATTTTGTTGGTTATGATGAGACTTTACTTCTGGTTTTGATGGAGTGATTAGAATGTGTACTCTGGTAAAGGCTATTGGAACTCGTCGCCGAGTAGAACTAGTTGTACCGAATTTGGGCTCGTTTTGTTAGTAACTATGACGAGTTCTTACCTCTGGACTTGATGAAGTGAACTGAAGGTGTACTTTGGTAACCACTACTGGAACTAGTCGCCGAGTAGATCTAGGTGTGCTGAGTTTGGGCTCGTTTTGTTAGTTATGATGAAACCTTAGCTCTGGACTTGATAGAGTGATCTGATGGTGTTCTTCGGTAACTTATACTAGAAATCCTGGAATATTAGAACTAGATGTGCCGAATCTGGGTTCGTTTCGTTAGTTATGATGAAGTATTACCTCCGGTCTTGATTAAGTGATCTGAAGGTAGACTTTAGTGTCTACTACAGGATTTTCGTCACAGAAGTTGCACTCATTTGATGTTGACTGCTTGGCGACGTCTCGTAGTCTTCATAATCATTATTAATTAGATAAATTGCGCACGTGAGCTAAATAAAACACTATCGCTGCGCGCGAGTGTCCATAGTACTTTGCATTTTTTCCCGGCCGTCGCGGCGGACTTTCCGTGGTTACTAAGGGATATCAGTAAAGAGTAAAATATACATTGCAAAATTTCAATCAAATTACTTAGTTCAAGTACCTATTCTCACTATGATCGACTGATCCAACGCATCCAACTTGCAGGGCCATTCATCGAGAATCACGATGCTGGGCTTGGAAGAAACAACAAATAAACCTAAAATACGTTTCCTAACAGAAATGTGATCGTATTCTACTTAGTTAAAAGTCTTGTTAGTAAATAAAATTTTAATTTCAGTATATTGTGTTATGTATTTATCCCATCAAAAGCATAAATGGGAAATGAGAGCCAAGTTCAATATTATGATATATGCGTTGGTTGTTGACTTCAATGACAAAAAAGTGAGATCTAATTGGGTGCCAAGTTCAGTGGTCAGCCCTGAAATTTATTTATAACAGCATAAAATGTCGTTTGTTCTTATAGCTTATGATAATATGTTGTAGCCTAAGGTCTGGCTTGGTTAGTTATCATATACGGAGTATCATGTTCGATGGCTAGTTTTTACCAACAATAGGTACAGGTTTAGAACTTGCGAAGTCTATAATATAATTCGTATATGAAAACTAGCCAAGTCAGACCTTAGGCTAAAATATATTATCCTACGTCCGGCCGGGCTAGCAATAATCACACCTTTTTACAATAGAGCTCTGTAATATGAGACCCATTTTATGACTCACAGAGCGACAGTACTTTGTACCTAAGTTTGAAAATATGTGTTGAGTAAAAATATTGTATGGCACTTGTAAATTTTATGCATTTAATTAGTTTATTATATTATAAGCTGTAAATAAAAATAAAAGTAAAGACCAAATATATTAAACGTTTTATTTCGTAAAGAAAAATATAAACTTTTAGACGTTGCCGTATTTAGATTGAAGACTGCAGCTGCAGTTTAATCTTTTGATGAAGAAAATTTAAAGAAAACAATAGAATAGATATTAGAGAGTATCTAATATTTAACTCAGAATTATGAATAATTTCAATTAAAATGGAAGATATTTGAATCTAAAGAATAAAGGCCAAAACCAAACCTGCGTCTGTTGAACGACCGGGAAACCATCAACAGTATCGTCAACAGTATCGGCCGTATTGCGAAAATTGCGAAATTTTTGTTCAACAGTCGAAGGGAAAGAGTGACTTTGTAGTCAAAGTAATGCAAAGTACATCACTCTGTATAATATGTTGTTTAAAATCTTTTTTATTTCTTTTGGCAACCAAATGTTATTTACAAACAACAAACAATCGTATAGATATGAATATATACGGATGTTGTGAAAGTTGTAGTGAAACCAAAACGCTGATTTTCAATGATGGCCGAAAATTTTGAGGAATGCAGTCCCGAGAATAAATTAAAAATATAAAAATAAAATCAAGCAAATTCTTCACCCGATTCATTATACTTCATTCAAAGAGAACATGGCTAACGTGCAACAATACTACGGACAATTACGCGCCCTAACACCGGTACAATACGAGGTAGATCACGGGTAAACAGTTCTCGTCTCACAACCGATAGAAAAAAGTTAACTTTGTGCGGTAAAAAACCTATGTTAAACAACATTACTATAATTTTCTTATTACTTTTTTTAGGAATAAAAGCATATCAATTAAAAAAATCATTTTAGAGCAGTATTTAGTTGCTACATTACGACGGTACTACGTGCATCTTAGGCTTGTGTTGTGTTTTATTTTGCATCCTAGCCCACCATCTTAGGGCACAACTGAATACAAGTTGGGTTTGACGAGAAAGCGTGTTTGTATTTGGTCATATACATTTATCATTAATTACAGCCTAGTTCACTGCTGAAAGTGGGCCTTACACATAGATAATCTCATAGGAGAAAAATTTTCCTTGGATACCACACTTGGTAACAGCAGTATCAACTGTCATCAACAGCTATGTCACATACTGATGAGAGCCATATAACCCACAAGATGACATGGGGTAGTTGATTCTCTTTGGTCATCCCAACATGTTGATTGTGCATATATTTGTGGTATTATTATTCTACGTAGACGAAAGCTTCCGATAATATAACGATTTTGTTATCGTTACATAAATTTGTCGATGGGACATTATTATACTATATATTATTATATAGGACATCATCATATCCGCAAGCAGTGACGTGCTATGGGTTTCTGCTTCTCGAACCCGCCAAAGTTCAAAATACTCCCTAAAAGCCTGCTGCCTCCCCTTGGGTTTCTTTAAGCATAAGATATGTAGGGTTAAATTTAGATTGTACGAAACCACAGTATCAAGTGTAGGCTCGATTGGGTTTTAATACTTAGAGCAAAGGCGAATACAACTCTATACTGCTGCTATATGTGTTACACTATTAATTTTCTCCTTTACAATCACCGCTGATAAAATTTCAACCTTACTACAAAGTTGTTAAATCTGAAATTTCTTTTCACATAACTAAATTGCAATAACCTGCGTTACCTTAACTGACTAATGACTTTCGAATGCTTTTCCTTATAAATATTTATTATACAAATATACCATTTACAAGAGTCAGTGACTGTCCCGTACTGGTAAGCAAAGTATAGGGCAGCCTCCGACTAGACAAGGAGACGGACTTGTGAGATATTCAGAAATCGGTAGTGGCAGGTGGCTCAGGACCGTATTTTATAGCGTACTGTGTGAATACCTATATTCACCAGTGGACTTGTAAAGTATATAGTATAAAGTAGTAATGATGCTAATGAATATATAGAAAATTTTCACTAAGTTTTCATTCTCTTTTTCTTCTTGACTAAATAAACCTCACGACATAGTATCTATGAATTAATTTCGTTCAAATTCGCAGATAATAAAAATGTAAAAAATAAAACGCGATAAAACACGAAAAAGTAGTTTTAATCAATATATACCTAGTGTTCGCGTAAATATAAGAAATCATAATGTTTTGTGTAAATAATTTAATAAATTGTAGTGTGTTATTTAGATATAAGGTACAATGGAACTGACATGTTAAAAATAACGTAAGTCCCTAAATTGTAAAAAAGCATTAAGCTACTGTTTTACGCTGGTATTCTGCGAGAACGTAGTCCTTCCTCGGTCGAGCTGACCCATTCGTTCTTCAACTATACTACCAATATAACTGCAGCATGGCTCTACTACGTATAATATTAAAAAGAATAATATTACATAGATTTTTTAGTAATAACATAAGTTAGTATTATTATTTTATAAATCATCTTCACTCAGTTATGCAAGAAAACAAGCAATTGTGACAGTGTGATAAATTATATTATTTATGTACATTTTTAAGGTAGAAGCTCTATATGTCTTAAGACATTTGCCTTATACTAATGAAAATTATACAATTGCGCTTGATTTACTTAAGCAACGCTATTACAATAAATTAAGAGTTAGTACATACCATGTTAATCAAATCTTAGATATTCCTAATATAAATAAATGTACTAGTACTTTATTTCAACCATTATGAATTATGTCAACCAGCTTTGAAAGGTTCAGAGCAACCATACTAATATTGGGATACATTGTTAATATGTATTTTGTATAGAAAGTTTGATCATTATACTGTGCGTTTATTTTAACTAGAAAGGAAAACAGCTGACACAATGCCTGACTAGCAATCCTTTATAAAATTTGTAGAAAAAATGGCCTTGGCACTTGTAACGCTTACTCTAGCTTCCATTAGCGCTTCCATATCCGCTTGCGAAATACAAAGGTTCATCGCCTACCTGCAGTTTTGCTTAAGTTGATAAGCATAAAAAAATAAAATGTAAGTATTACAAAACATAATATTACCGTGTTCATGTTTGCCACAATTTAAATCGGTTAATTTTTAAAAATAGAAATAAAAAATTATAAATTATGTACTGTTTGCCTTAATAAAGATCCCGGAAAGTGTAGGTTCAACTTTAAATGTGCTATTTGTAAGCCCAATTCATAATTCCATGTTGGGCGGGGGTTAATCTACTTCTACTTCCCGCATTTTGACGTTATCATTAGGACTAGATTAACGCCTATTCCGCTCTCCTGCCCGACGAGGCTCTGAAGGAGAGCGAAGGTCGTGTTGATCCCCGGGGCAAGTCTGAGAAGTTCTTCCTTCACGTGGTTTCCACCTGTTATTTGGTCTGGTTCAACAGGAAGTACGCAAAGACCAGTTCAGAAAATCTGTGAAGCTGGCAGTGAGAGAAAAGAAGCTCAGCTTCAGTGCTATAGCTGGCTACGCTTGTGTAGGAATTCGCAATCCGAGTCCTATAAGCGTGGAGCAGATGTGACTCGTCCACCGAGCACTGACGAAGGCTACCGCTAATACGGCCTACAGGCGCACCTGGAATTGGGACCAAAAAAGACAATAATTAAAAAGCTGAAAGTTCTCCGGGTTAACTTTGTCATCGGAACGTCAGTCACCTCAGTTCCCCGTGACTATAGGTGCTGGAAAGCACCCAAAACGTCAGGTATTAAAAATAAAATAAATAAACAAATGAACACGATAAAATCCGTAAAAGTAGTTTTAACCAATATGTATGTTCGCGTAAATATAAGAAATCGTTATAAAATAGATATATTAATATTAAGCGAAATAAATATTAAAAAAGAAGAACTTCCCTAAGGCACGAAATTGGGAACAGAGGAAAACTGAATCGGTAATAAAGTAGGAAAACAGTAAAAAAGTCACGAAGTTGGCGATGATTCAACAATTGCTTCGCTAAACTGCTACGTTAACTACGTTAAGCCATTGCTCTTGTGTCTAATCTCTTTATGGTCATAAGAACAAAACAAATGCATTAACATCCACACACATTACATAATTCGTGGTGGAATGGATCATCTTAGTATAAGTCGTCAGAGCATGTCAAATAGCTCTTGCGACGTACTATGAGAGTGAGTCTGACTATTGGTGATCGTGCAATTTCTGTATGGATTTACCAATTAAGGTCATATCCACAAAATATTTTACTACACGACAGTTAAGAGCTAAAAACTAATAGGTGGCGCTGTTAGTTTAAAAATAGTTAGTTATAAAAATCCTACATTTGATCACCAAATTTATTAACATTCACAATTTACGTGGTACAGCCATGCTGCGGATATATTGTGGTTGTAGATGAATGGGACGGCTTGACCTGCGAAGAAATAAGCTTTCTAATAATATCAGATCAAAATGGCAGTCAAATACTTCAGTGTTTCAAACGATGGGTGTAGAGAACTGGAGACTCTTTTTACGGGAAATGAGGTTTTCCATTTTAGTCCGCAGGGATGACAACGCATCTGCATTTCGATTCTTAACCGAAGATAGATTTGGATGCCTATGTGTAACAGCATGTACTTACCTTCAAGTAAGCTGTGCTCGTTTTTCTTCCTTATAATATAGAATCGATTAGTGGTTTTTCGTTCATGTTATTACTAAATTCATTACGCCACTTACTGAAAAGTGCAGGAGAATGTGTGCCGGACCAGTTTGATTTTATGTTAACTATTTGTATAAAATATAGATAACTAAACCAGCGGTTACAATAAACTTAAAAGTGAAACGTGATGTAAGCAGCATTGAATGTTTGCTGAGTTCATTTCTTATTCCCACGCCGGGCGTATCACACCATTAATCTTCGCGTCTTCGCCCTCGTTATACCGCAGCGCTCTTCCTCAACAACGAATATTATGACTGTGATCCGTTTAGATAAAACTTCATTTGCTCTTCAAAAATTTATGATTTTATTAATTATGTTTCACCCCTAATCTGACACGCATTTCTAGCTATGTATTTTATAAAATTGTTTTTTCTGAATGTAAATAATTGTAGGAGTTTTGGTTGGGAAAAGATTTTGAAATAGAAATAGAAATAGAAATAGAAACTTTTTTATTCAATGTAGATTATAAAAATACTTATTGAAAGTCACTTTTTTAATTTACCACTGGTTCGCAAAAGAAACCTCTGTCCTGGGAAGAACCAGCAAGAAACCCAGCGGGACTATTTTTTTTAATAATAGCTTACAATCATGTTTACAATCAACAACACAAGACAAATTAGAAATAGCTTGGTAGCGATCACCCTTCCCAGGGGTTATTATCATCTATAAATTCCTTAATATTATAATAACCCTTTTTATACAAACTTAGTTTAATAACATTTTTGAACTTTGTGTATGACAAATTTTGTATATTTTCTGGGATTTTGTTGTAAAAGCGTATACATTGCCCCAAGAACGAATTACTGACTCGGTGGAGTCGAGTAACTGGTACTACCAGCTTGTGTCTGCTCCTAGTATTTACAGAATGAATATCACTTATTTTCGCAAAACTACTTTTATTTTTGTGTACGTACATTACATTTTCATAAATGTATTGAGAGGCCAGAGTTAATATATTAATTTCCTTAAATTTTTGTCTCAGTGACTCTTTTGGTTTTAAATTATATATTGCTCTAATGGCCCTCTTCTGTAAAATAAATATAATTTCAGTGTCAGTCGCGTGTCCCCATAGCAAAATACCATACGACATAATGCTATGGAAATAACTAAAGTAAATTATTCTAGCTGTTTCAACACTGGTAAGAGTTCTAATCTTTTTTACAGCATATGCTGCAGAACTAAGTCTACTAGCTAGTTTTGATATATGGGGGAGCCATTGAAGCTTTGCGTTCAGTGTGATTCCAAGAAAAATGGTGGTATCAACAAGACTCAGTTCCTCCCCATTTAAAATTACATTAGTATTGACATGTTTAATATTAGGAGTTAAGAATTTCATACATTTAGTTTTAGTTCCATTCAAATGCAAATTATTAACATTAAACCAATTGACTAACTTAGCTATAGCATTATTTACTTCGTCGTAATTTAATAACTGTCGTTTTAATTTGAAAATTAATGAAGTATCATCAGCAAATAATACTATATCATGGTTATCCCCTACTATGTAAGGTAAGTCATTAATATATACAAGAAACAGAAAAGGGCCGAGAATTGAGCCCTGAGGCACGCCCATTTGTACAATGGACCCGGAAGAACTCATACTATTAATAACAACTTTTTGTGTTCTGTCACTTAAATATGAAATAATTAATTTAAGAGCATCATTTCTTACACCGTAGTGTTGAAGTTTCCTGATTAATGTTTCATGGTGAACACAATCGAAGGCTTTGGATAGGTCACAGAACACACCCAAAGCATCCTGTGAATTCTCCCATGCATTAAATATATATTTAATCAGCTCAACACCAACATCAGTTGTCGAGCGACCCCTTGTGAAACCAAATTGATTTTTATGAAGTAATTTATTTACATTAAAAAAAATTAACAATTGATCAAGAATAATTTTTTCAAAAATTTTACTAAGTGTTGGCAGTACAGAAATAGGTCTAAAATTAGCGGGGTCCAATGTACTACCAGATTTAAATAAAGGTATTACTTTACTATGCTTCATTAAATCAGGAAACACACCAGATTTGATACTACTATTAAAAATAATAGATAGTTGAGGTGCGATTGTATCTATTATAGACGCAATAACTTCAACAGAAATCCCCCACAGATCGGCGGTTCTCTTAATATCAATAGTCTTAAAATATTTTACAATATCTTTTGATGAAACTTTATGAAATGTAAAATTCTTTGTACATACATTTACATTTCGTTTAAGTAATGATTCGGCGACGGTAGGAGAAGAATTCAGTGACTTAGTGGTTAAGATCGGAATATCAGTAAAATATTTCTCAAAAACCATTGCAACGTCCTGATCTGATTTAGTTAATTTATTGTTAAAACTTAACTGGTAGTTTGAATTGCGAGAGTTGACCTTACCAGTTTCACTATTAATTATACTCCATGTCATTTTAATTTTATTAGAAGCAGTCTTTATTTTGTTGCTTAAATACAATGACTTGGCTAAGGAGCACACTCTTTTAAATATTTTGGAATATTTTTTTACATATTCCCTAAATTCGACGCTAGGATTATATGACCTTTCATTGTAAAGTTCATATAACCTTTGTCTACTCTTATGGACTCCTGCTGTCGCCCATTCATTAAATGCTTTACGATTATTCAAGGAGAATGTTTTAGAAGTAAAAGTATTATTAAATTCATTGCAAATGAGCTTAAATAATGTTGCATACAAAAAATTTGGATTATTTTGGTATGAAAGTAATGGAAGTTTTTTTACTATGTTACTTCTAAACTTCTCCAAGCGATGTGCATTTACTGGAACAAACACTACTTTTTTATCTACTTGCTTTTTGTGAACATAAGGTAATGAAACAAATTGTCCACAGTGATCAGAGCTCAATTTTTGAGTTATACATTTATTGAACGGCTTAACATTTGTAAAAATGTTATCTATACATGTTGCACTAGATTCAGCAATACGTGTTGGCTCCAAAAATAAATTAAAAAGACCATAAGATTTAAACAATGATCTAAATTTAATATTAGTGGAGGAAGCTTCTAGGAGATTGATATTAAAGTCTCCACATATTACAACAGATTTATTCTGTTTATTAAGCTTAGCGAAAACTTCCTCCATAATTTTTTCAAAAGTATCATATAACGAACATGGGGGTCTGTAAACGCTCACAACAATGAGGTGCTCAAACTCAACACATGCCATTTCTACAGTTCGCTCAACAGAGAGGCTCACAATATCTTTACGTTCTTTATATGATAATAATTTACTAGCTAATATTAAGGAGCCACCTCTTAAAATCGTTTCTCTATTGAAAGAACTGAGCACCTGGTGATTACTAAAGTTAAACATTAAATTATGAGCTTTTAACCAATGTTCAGTAATACATAAAATATGAATATTGTTGCTATTTAAAAACAATTCAATTTCTAGCTCTTTGCCTATCATGCCTTGTATATTCTGATGCACCAGGTGTAAACAATTTTTATTATCATTTTCTGGCGTTATACAATTGCAACTATTAAGGATTTGTAAGCTACATTCTAAACTATTTAAATTATTATAATTGCTAGAGATTACCTCTATTGTCTCATAAATATATTATATTCTTTATTATTCTAGGTATATCAGTGCCCTAGGGCTGACTGGCAGGGAATATTTTCCTTTTATTTAATTCCATCAATTAACAGAAATTAATTAAAAATATTATGTAACGTTCCCTGTGAAAAAATAATTACTTTAACGAGATATTGTTATACTTATACTAAAGTTAACCTCTCAAACGCCAAGCGTCCAAATTTGACCACTTCGATCTCTCTCTCTCTAGTCGGTCCCTCATGACTGAGGATCGTGATCACCATCACGGAGAGTAAATTTATTGTTTATAATCTCTCTCCACCGGGTCCTATCGCTGGCCATACGGAGCGCGTCGTAGAAATTTCGCGCACCGACTTCTTTGACTTGGTCGGACCACCGGGTTGGAAATCTACCTCTGGGCCTTCTTCCCTCTACGTTTCCAACAACTATCAATTTTTCGATACTCTCGTCCCCGCGGCGAGAGATGTGCCCAAAATAGCTGAGGATGCGCTGAAGACATGTGGTGGAAAGACGCGTCTTGATCTTAAGTTGTGATAGGATTGACACGTTTGTGCGTTTCGCAGTCCACGGTATTCGCAGCATTCGCCGCCAGCACCACATTTCGAACGCATCAATTCTCTCCCTTTCTCTGACGCGTATAGTCCATGTTTCCACTCCATAGAGAAAAATTGGGAATATAAGAGTATATACTAGGCGTAATTTAGTATTATTTGTTATGCTTCTGTTTCTCCAGATGTTTGTCAGCCTGGTCATCGCATCCTCAGCTATTGCTATTCTACGTTTAATTTCGGGAACGCAAGTACCCTCATTTGAGATCAGAGATCCTAGGTATATATAACTCTCCACAACGTCGATCCCTTGAATGCTGCAAGTGTTGGAAAGTTTGCTAGCCCGGTCTATAACCATGAGTTTCGTTTTATTCCTGTTGATTGACAGACCTAGCTCTTCGCTTTCTAATTCTAGCTTATGCAGCAGCTCCTCCATGTCCTCATAAGATGTTGCAAAAAGCACAGTGTCGTCCGCATATCGCAAGTTAGCCACCCTTTTACCCCCAATATGAAATCCTTTATCCCAGCCTTCCATGGTTTTCCGCATGATGTACTCCCCATATATATTAAAGAGCAACGGAGACAGTATACAACCTTGTCTCACGCCTTTCGTAGTCATAAACTCTTTGGAAAGACTGCCATCAAGTCTCACATACGATCGGTTGTTATCATACAGGTTGGCAATTAGGCTGACTAGGTGTGTTGGTACTCCCATTTCGACCAATATTGACCATAGTTTATCCCAACGGACGCAGTCAAATGCCTTACTGTAATCGATGAAGCACAGTAACACTGGATTGGCAAACTCGCGACTCTTTTCAATAATCTGCCTGACATTTAGAATTTGTTCTCTTGTGCCCTTGCCCTTTACGAAGCCAGCTTGCTCGTCGGGAATCTGCCTGTTTAGGAAATTCTTAAGACGTTGATTTATTATATACAGCATGACTTTGCTGGCGTGCGAAATTAAGGAGATTGTCCTGTAGTTTGTACAATTACTTTTGGAACCTTTCTTATGCAAGGGCACAAAAACAGATTCAGTCCATTCTCTAGGCCATACGCCTGTAGTCCAAATCGAGTTGCAGATGTTTGCTATAATTTTCCGGCCTATTGGACCCATGGCTTTTAAAAGTTCTGCTGGAATGCTATCTTTACCAGGTGATTTGTTCGTTTTTAATGCCTTTATTGCTTGTTCTACTTCGGCGTCTAAAATACTAGGTTCTGGGTCATTCATAGTATTCCAATTATTGTCAACACGAGCAGGTGTGTCCTGTGTACAGTAAAGTTCGGCACAGTATTGTCTCCAGCGTTCCAACACTGTATCTAAGTCGCTAAGTAGGTTTCCGTTTTTGTCTTCTATGGCCCATGTTTGAACGATCTTGCTCTTGCTTAGTTCGCGCACCCTTTTAAAAAGTTCGTGGGTTTCCTTCTTTTCGGCGTGCCGTTCGAGTTCGCAGCAGATATTGTTGATGTAATCATTGGTGTCTTTTCGGCACCGCCTCTGTATCTCCTTACTCAATTCTGCGTAACGTTTATGATCTTCTTCTGAAACGAAACCCTTTTCCTTAAGCATGCGCCTTTCCAATATTATTTTAGATGTCTCCATCCTAAAATGACCTTTCATGGTTGCTGCTGCGTGAATTTTATTTTTATTCGCTTGCTCTATAATTGCATCTCTTAACTCTTCCCACGATACTTTGCAGTCGTCTTTGTTGGTACTCTGTGCTGTCATCGCCGTAAGTGAGTTCTCCAACCCAGATCTAAAGTCGCTAATGTGAACCGTTTTAAAATTTTGCATAGACTTCTGTTTGTTAAGTTTCTTTAGTCTAAGTTTAAATGTACACATGAGAAGCTGGTGGTCGCTTCCGCAGTCTGCTCCTGGGTAGGTCTTGGAGTTGAGTATAGAGGATCTCCATCGTGACTGAATCATAATGTAGTCTATCTGGTTTCGAAAACGATCGCCGGGAGACATCCAGGTGTATAGTCGTCTAATATGTTGGCGAAAGCAGGTGTTCATCAGAGTGAGGTTTTCTTCGCTACAGAATTGTAACAATCTATCCCCTCTTTCGTTACGTTCTCCTATTCCAAATAGACCAACGTGCCGCCTTAAATGGTTGTCATCTAATGTGACACCGACCTTTGCGTTGAGGTCACCTACAATCATAGTAATTTCTCGTTTTGGTATTGCTTTTATAGTTGCGGACAGATGACCATAGAAAGCCTCCATATCTTCTTCAGTACTTTGAGCTGTAGGGGCATAAACTTGGATGATGTTTAGTTTGCATGGTTTGGCGTTTAGCTTAAGAGTGAGTATTCTCTCGTTAATAGCTTTATATCCGAGAACGCATTTGTTAATTAGTGGTGGAACGATGAATGCGACTCCTCGGTTGCTTTCATTTTCAGGTCCAGAGAAGTATACTGTATTACCCAAGTCAGATGTAAAATAGCCAGAGCCTCTCCGGTGAGTTTCACTCAAACCAAGTATGTCAATTTTCTTTCTTTGCATTTCTGTTTCTATAATGCTTAGTTTCCCGTCTTGAATGAGGCCTCGAACGTTCCAAGTCCCGATGGAGTATACCACTTCGATATTCCGTCAAAATTCAAGAGGTCAAATTTGACCGCACCCACCCACAGCAATTTAATCCAAAAAATTTGTGATCATATCCTAGGCAGCCCAAACCATTATATCAGATTTGATAGACCAAAAATCCTCGCGAAAGAATATGGATGATAAGTGAAGATATTGGGATTTAAAAACATCCTAATTTCAATAAAGTAGCAGGCTGAGTACTACCACCTGCTTGGAACTGTGTAATCAATTAAAAAAAACCCAACCATACCACTGCAAAACTTCAAGACACAGTAAGTTCATTCTGCATAGACCGGACCATAAATTATAATTAAAAAGCTGAAGATACTCCAGGTTGACCTCTCAAACCCCAAATGGTCGGATCGAACCACGGCGATATTTCGTCAAATGCCAAGTGGTCGGATCCGACAACACCGCACTTTAACCCATAAATATTTATGTTTAGAGACTACTTTTCTATGAAAAAGTTTAGCATTATAGAATCAATATAAAATTTTCTATCCTCTAGTGGAATGAAAAGTAAAGTTCATCGTTCATTCGTTCATTTCGTACGTCATTTTCGTGTGAATGTTATTGTGTAGATTTTTGGATTTTTATGTTGTTTTATTAGTGTTTTAGTATAGTGTTTTATTATAAATTTGTAATGAATGTTTTTTGTGAATATTATTATTAATTATCTTTTTGCGTAAATAATTTCGAGTAATATATATTGAAATAACTGTGATTTTTGTGCTGTCGACATCCGCTTGCTATATTTTTTTTTTGTTATCAAAATACAATAAAATCTTTTTGTAATGAAGTAAACCCTGACTTTTATTTAGATTTTAGTTTAGCATTATAAAATTTTGTAAAAATTGTATAATGCTAAACTTCTTCATAGAAAAGTGGTCTCTAAATATAAGTTTTAATGGTTTTAAGTGCTGTGGGTGGGTGCGGTCGCATGCGACCGCTCGGAATTTACCAGGCACATGGACTGCATGGGAATGTTATGGGGATTGAAGGGTTAATCTTAAAAGCGTGTTCAGTGGATACTTCTTTTCGCCCTTATGATGTTTTTGAATAAGTAAATGAGTCCGCCTTTGGTTCCTGTGCAGCGGTGTGGTTCAGTAAAGAACCAGTACATGAATCAATATTTTAAGCTGATAATTCAGCATTTAAAACTTAATTTGGGTGGAGACAAAGTTAGATATTCTGTTGCCTCATTTTATCCAATGGTTCATAAAATGTGACAACAAGCAGATAAATATAAGTATATAGCGACATCGTACGCTTAATGTAGATTTCAACTGTGAAAATAAATATAATTTAATGCGTGTGTACTATAATTTTCGTTAAAATTCAATATTAAATAATGAATATCTCATGGTACATCGATCATTTGAAAAAAGACATTAAAGTATTTTAATACCAGCAATGTAAACATGTTTGTACAAACTTTTTATTATGATTTGTCCTCTCCCTAACTTGTGTGTACATAAATTGTGAAATAAATAAATAAATTAATTAATAAAATACAGTATGTTTTTGTAGTTAAAGAGTGACATGTAACAATATACTCGTACCTGGCTAATTTGAAGTTTTCAAATATATTTTTTCAACATATAAATTAAATTGAGTTAGAAATCAATGTGTGAAATTTCTTTAATCATTTTATAGAATAAGCGTAACTAACGAGCACACATTCCACCTGATGATAAATGGATTCTGAGACCCATAAGCATCAACATCTGATTAAAAAGAATCAAAATTCACATGCGTTGTAACATCTTAGGACTAAAATACAAATCCTCGTTTTCAGTAACAAATTTTTTTCATATGGTGAGTGTAGAGATCCGTTAATCTCTACACTCCCCATATAAAAAAAATGCTGATGTTCCGTGAGAGTGTGTTTCTACCACGGTTGAGCCAACTCATTCATGCTATAACTGTTATTATGCTATTTTGGCGATTAATGACTACTGTGATCAACAATTCATATCGAATTGTAATTAAAAATGTCCAGTCGTGCCGATTATTTACTGTTGTCACGGACATATTTTGGTGATTCTGTATCTTTATTGTTCCGGGGTGACAGTGTCAAGTACAATAATAGTTGTAAACAAGTTATACAATATGTAAGTCCCACAGCTAGGCTAAGGCTTATTTCTAAAAGGGTTATGGAGGAATTTTATCGATAACGCATTACTCGGCTTCCTCTCTGCTCACTTAAGATGCCATTATTTATTTAACCATTACAGCCTATCAAAAGTCCTCTACTGAACCTGGGTTTCCCCATAGATAGCCTCATAAAGGGAATATTTGCCATCGTTCTCTCACTTAATACATCTCAAAGAGTACCAGCGTAAAATAGCAGCTTAATGCTTGTGTGTTTCGTATGGTCGGTGTAGAAAACCGGACACCCGTTTAACTTGAAATGAGGTATTCCATTTTATTACTCAGAGGTGACAACAGAATTTTTTTAATTCTTAATTGAGTAGGAATGCAGATTTATATGAGCCACAGTACAGACCTAGTGTCAAGTGGACTGTGTGCTCGTTCGTCACATTTATTCTATATAAAAAACCTCGATAAGTTGGAGAGTTGTATCATTTTGTTATCGGGAAGATATTAACGGAAGATACAACAGGGTGATTTTATGATCCCTAGAGCTTCTATAAATATATGGTTGTTATTTCTCTGCTGCAGCTGTTATCCGTCAATATAAATATTCTGTCTTCACAATCATTTCAGATAATTGCAGTGCGTGGTAAATTTTCAGTTGCGAATAATATATTTAAGCCTTTTCAGTGGTTATATTTTCTTATCTTTGACTGGTGAATATAAATTGGAAATATAATCATCATTATTTGCATTTGAAAACGACTTACTTGATCGCTAGAGAAAGCCCATTTTATTTTTATACATAGACATACTAATAAAATAAATAAAGGTTTATCGATTTTTGTTGTAATTGAAAACGAAATTACTTAAGAATAAATACTTCTTGTCTCTTGTCTTTTGTTGTTTTGTCTTGTGGAATAATTTTACACATAATACTACAACATAATTATGACATTTTTTTAGTAAATTATAAGACACAAGTGCATTTACTCTCATATTTAGCATAGCATGAAGAGACCAAATGTCACCACTTCATATTTCAAACGACACTCATGAATTATACGGCACATCTGCAGGTATAGGTTTTTCTCTATTTGAATTATTCGAAATTTAAATAGGTAACAGCTAGATGAGTATATAGGTTCCCTATATGTACAACTGTTGCCGTGTAGTGGCAGTGTACAAACATCCACTACCCCATATCATCCTGTGGCTGTCATAAGAGGCGACGTAGGGAAACAAACCAGGAGCTGGGCAGCGTCTTCCTGATGACGACTAAAAATAAAAACTGCGGTTGCCAACCCGTTTGCCAAGCGTGGCAACGAGGGAAAATATCCCCACTATGAGAAAACTATAAGGGAAGCCTATGTTCAGCTGTGGACTTTATCAGGATAAAAGGTTAACGAAAAGTAAAATTATAGATTTACTCTATGTGTACATGTAATGTTGTCAAGTTTTTAAAAAACGACAACTACGAGTTACTTATAAACATAGAAACTGACGTAAAATTCTATAGATTTTTCAAGTGAATATAGAGCTGGATGGTAATTTCAACTTCAACTAAGCGTGCGTTATTGTCAGATTTTAGTCTAATTGGGTTCTGAACAACCTTAAACGGAACAGACAAAATAGCCCATATCCGGTCAACGCTGTCATTCCCCTTCCTCTTCGAACGACGTTAACGGACTATTGCCCTTCTGTACGTAGGGCTTAAAATTTATTCTTCCATGAAGGATGACAAAATGTCCTCAATACAGCTATCCAATATAATCAAAATAAACTTTTCATAGTCACCTGTGTTGTTACTAACAGATAATATATTGTTATAGCAGGATAATCTAATATAATTTGGTAATAGGTTAGGGTATTATTATAAAATATTCAAAACAAAAGTAAATTACAGCCTTTGCAGGTCCCACTACTGGGTACTGACTGACCTGACGACTGCCTCGTTAGTCTAGTGGTTATAAACGCGACTACTGATTATGAGGTACCAGGTTGGAATCCCGGGTAGGACTGGAAAAATAGTTATAGAGTTTTTCGATCCAGAAAAACTCAGCATCTGCCCGTAGTAAGGAAGTTGGCGGTGTCACAATCCCGTGCCTCAGAAAGCACCTGATCGTCTACCTGGTGCTTTGCCTAATCTACCCCCTTTGTGTCGGTTTACTGTCCCATCGAAATATGAGAGAGAGGGAATAGAGAGTGCACCTGTACTGGCGCAGGATGCGCAAGTACAGGTGCACTCTGCTACTACAGCGCAGGTCACTAATCTCCTTTGAGGCTGGCCGCTGCTGTGACCGAAATTCGGTCTGGAGGACATTATTACTGGCCTTCTCTCATTTCATAACCAAATACACATGGTAAAGGTTTTTTTATTTTTCATACATGCGAAAGCATGTATATGTAATATAGACGTAAATGAGCACTTAAATCTGGCGCTGCTTGGTGTCTAACCCAGATTACTAGCATATTATAAAATGACAATAGCGAACTCCTAAACAAATATTATGTGACTTTTTTTCTTGCGTCTACAAATGATGAATATATAAAAATATAGAGCTTAGAATGCTGAACATTTTTTTCCGTCATACTACTGCAGAAAGTCAGTAATTAAAGATATTATAGTTTAAACAAAATACACATCAGACTAGGCTGTATGGTACAAAACGCCTTAATTGGCAAGTCGTTACAACAATAACTAGTCTGTATGTAATGTATAATTTTCACATATGTTTATATATGGTAATTAGCATTAGTATATAATATTGAGGATTCTGATGAATAAAATATACGTCAAACATGTTTGCAAAGTATAAAACCTTTGCCTGCCTTAACTGATGAATCGCAACAACTACAACAACTAGTCGATTAAGTTTTGAATTGTGTATGATGATTTTTTTCCAGACTTCGATAGACTATAAGCTTAATAAGATAATACATAGTCAATTATTTATTTATATCTGTAATGGTGATAAGTAGACGCTTAATAATTCTATCACATATTATTTCGCCATTGTCCTTTACGGCGAGCTCCTGAGCTATCACAGCATACAAATGTAGTACTTATAATTAGTTTCTTAACCATAACGCTAACAAAGGTGATCACAGTCTATGCCTGAGGAGTGCATAATGGAATGCCTCAATACAAATACAGGTATACGGTTTCCTTCGCTCACCTTCCGAAACATAGTAGTATTATTATGTTACTCTAATTCATTAATTCATCATTTATATTGTTTAGCTTTTACGGTAGCAATTTCTGTAGCGCGGAAGAGTGTGATCGGTGCAGGATCACGCCCGCTTACAGATTACCTACATAAGTGAAAAGTACTGGCGTTTACTCATCTGTAAACCTTGTTTGTATAACTACTCAGAGAGCTGGCCTCTTGTCGCTTGCTCTAAGAAGCCAAGTTTGGCACGTGTCAAAAATGCTCTTATCTGGTATCTGATTGTTTGACATTTTCGACTTTTTCACAGTGAAAAATATAATTGATAATGTTTTTATTTATATGAAATTTTAATAAAAACCAAAGATAGAATATAACGCTGAAACCAAGCGACTATTAATAAATTTAAATTTTTAGTCCTACATTTTGATCTCTACTCAATTTAATTGTAAATGGCTCCTGTCGACCATGGATACCTGTAGCCAACTTTAAACAAAAATGGGGCTATAGATGCGTTGGTAACTATGTTTGAGAATTAAGATGTAATATCTCACAGCTTGTAATTATACTAGCTGTTTGCAACTGAATAAAATAGTGATTTATGCATACGTTGCTGTTTGGCGGTAAAAATGGGCAAGATGGTGGAACCTACCTAGATGGACTCGAAGACAAAGACTAACCCTATGATCAAGTTTCAAAAGTGAATTTTAATTTTAATGTTATCTTAATAACATTAAGCAAATACATATTTAAGTCAGTCCAAAAAGTTCTAAGACTACTTAAACATTCAACTAAATCTTTGAAGTGAAAATTAAAATTAAATAAAATGTATTAAATAATTTTATAAATATTTTTAAAGCTGAAAGACCCCTTCTATAACCCCCTATTGAAAAATACTTTACGAAGGCAAAAATAGAATTAACTCAATAGATTCGCATAAAAAGGCGCGTGGCGTCACAGTTTGTTCGATTGCTGCGG
Source organism: Parnassius smintheus behrii (assembly GCA_036936625.1). NCBI lineage: Eukaryota > Metazoa > Arthropoda > Insecta > Lepidoptera > Papilionidae > Parnassius > Parnassius smintheus. The sequence goes on along the minus strand of JAUPFT010000005.1, from coordinate 2,678,602 downwards.
AGGCCAAAAGGAGGAGGGGGTAGGTGCTAATAATTTACAGCTAAACATGCCGTAATGATGTCATGAGCATATCGATTTCGAACTCACAAAAACTTGCAATCTAAAAATTATAAGCAAAAAATGTTTCATTTATTGTGTCACATTGTAATATTAGTAAAAGTATCGTTAAATTAATACGTGGGCATCGAAAACCGATATTCTTTTTGTAATATTTTTTATATTAATTTAATAAATCGGAACAGTTTATTTGTTTTTCTTTGTTAAAACACGCTAATTTCTGGAACTACCAGTTTGCTTTTAAAAAATATTTTTGTATTTTACATCCAGATACATGATAAACAGTATAGGTTAGCTACTGTTAAGCACCTCTCAGCTAGTCTTAAATAATTTTTTTGTAAAGCAAGTCGGAGGAAAAAAGGCTTTAGAAATGATTTATTCGCGTGCGCTGGCGTATTGATTAGTGAAAAGTAAATACAATGTTTTTCAAAAGTATACATAGAACTTTTTCATTTAAAAAAGTATAAGATACTATATGCCTACTTCTTATACATAAGCCACGATAAGGTATTCTGTTACAAAGAAATATTAAAAATTAAAATGTGATTTATGTGCGATCTTATTAGGCTGGCATATTAATCTTTTCAGACTACCAGCTAATAATAATATATAGCAAAATACTATAGCTAAGGTTTACCCTAGCTATGATATTTTGCTATGGAGACACGCGCCTGACTCTAATTATTATTCTTTGTTTTACGGAAGAGGGCCATTAGAGCAATTTATGATTTAAAACCTATAGAGTCGCTCAAAGAAAGAAAATAATGAAAATAAAATATTAAAGTTTGCCTGTCAATACATTTATGAAAATGTAATGTACGTACATAAAAATAAAAGTAGTTTTTAAAAAATAGTTGATATTAATTCTGTAAATACTAGGAATAGATGCAAGTTAGTATAACAGTAACTCGACTCCACAGAGTCAGTAATTCATTATTGGGGCGATGTAATACATTTTTTCAAAAAAAAAATCCCAGAAAATACAAAATTTGAGCTGCACAAAGTTCTAAAACTTTATTAAACTAAGCTTGTATAAAAAAGGTTTATTATTATTTTACGGGATTTATGGATGATCATAAGCCCTAGAAAAGGTGATCACTGCAAAGCTATTTCTAATTTGTTTTGTATTATTTATTTTTTAACATACATTTTTTAAGATAGGGTGAAAAACGATCACGTAGTCAACATGATGGTAAGTGATTGCTGTGGCCTACAGACATCTACATCTATTCTCGATTACAAATCAAAAAGCAGATGCGTTGCCACCCCTGAGAACTAAGATGGAATTCTCGTTTATTAAAATGGGTTGCCGGTCACAATACGAAACACAGCGCATTAAACTAGTATTTCACGATGGTATTCTGTGAGAGCGTGGTCTTTCCTCGGTCGAGGTTTCGTGCTAAAATATACTCATAATATAGTTGCAGCTCTCTCCCCCACGTATGAAGAATAAGTAATTGTATATTTGGTGTACTGTAAGCTGTTTTTTTAAACTCTCGCTTGATTTGTTGCTAGTTATTTCGAAGACAGAGGATTTTTTTCAACCAGTGGTAAATTAAAAAAGTGACTTTCAATAAGTTTTATTTATAATCAGCTTTTCTCAATCGACATATTTAGGTATGTTATAGGGAGAGTGGATAAAATTACACTTTTCTCTATAACGTATATATGCCGATACATAAAAGTACTGCAATATTTTTGTAAGTTCTTGGGTTAATTGATTAATTTATATGAGCGGGGGATGCTCGAGTGAAACCATGGGCCACAGCTAGTTTATTATGAATGGTGAGGTTTAATACTAATATTATACGAAATATATTGTGCCATAGATGTGCAAATTAAATCATGTGCATGTTGTGATTTTTCATACAAAATGCTTTAATCTGTTGAATGTAAGCATTTTGATCACGTATATGACTGTATGAGCTGAGATCCCTTTGCCGCGCCTGCGCAAAAAATATAGTGTAAACAAAGTTGGGTAAACAAATACATAGCGCTTTTCCTCACAAAACTGAATGTCAATTGTAGGTGATACTAGTTATTATATGAAAAGAAAATCAAAAATATTTAATCACCTCACAAACAGATATACGTAACCAGTTACTGGAGTCTTAAAGGTATGCCTATGTCAGGATATAATTAGTTACATAAGCACTCACGCCTGTCATGCACATCCAGAGGGGTAGGCAAAGACTACAGACTTCCATTTGGCACGATTCTGAAACACCTCCCTCGCCTCTTTCACATCCATATACCTACGCATACATGCTCGTCGGTTAAGGATACTGTTAATCTGGCCCATTTTCAATAGATCGCCAATTTGGTCGGCAAACTTTCGCCTAGAGCGTCCCATATCGACTCTTCCGTTCACTTTTTTAAGTTTTTTAATTAGTTAATTAATTTGTAATTCTTTTCTACTTTAATTTCATTGCAATAGGGGTCTCATTAGTGCGTACTTGCGTAAACACACGTGTTTGGGTCGAAAAAATATGCGGAACTAAAAAAGTTCCATGGTCGAAGTTTATATTCATATGTCTTTTCATTGAACCACCCATCAGCATCTGTATGTACGCTGCACGTGTGCAGTTGAGCGCGAAAGCGTGTGTGTGCTTGTACGTATGAGCGCGTGTGTGGAGTATTTTTTTCTTGAATCATTTTTATGTAATAAATTAACTATGAGTGCTTAAAACAGTTTTTCGTGAAAAGATCAATTTTGTAAAATAACAAAAAAACTGGTCATAACTTTTCGAATACGTGGAATTTGGACCGCTTTGCATTTGAAATTAGCGGAAAGTTCCAGGTATTGCAGACAATACATGCAATTTTAATACTGTTGCAATTTTTAATGGGCAGGCACTAAAGATCAGTTGTGGTACATTCTCGTTTGCTCCCTCTTATATAAAAAATATCTTTTGTCTGTTAGCTTAACTGCGTACTCTGTCTCCGTCAATACTAATCCCAATACTACACTACTCTCAATTAGGTAGTGCAGTGACTAAGAACCGCAGCCTGCAGTGACTAAGCACCGTCGATAATACGAGCCTTGTTTCACCTACAAGTAGTGACGGATGTTGGTGCACGCAATTGACTGAGGGCGGAGGGTGCTCTTCAAACAAAGTTATTTCAAGTTTTATTTTTTAACGTGAATCTTTGCTAAATAGAAGAGAAACGTTCAGAACGTGACAAAGTAACACAAATACATAGGTGTGCTGGCGCCAATAACGAATTTGTCCAAAGACCGCCACGTGCTGCGTTCGCCATTTTGTTCAGAATATAACGAACTACGCAGATACAGTCCACCGTTTGGTTCAGCTCACCATACATTTCGTCATTCATGCACCAATATTTTTGAGGTCATTATTCTCGGAATCGAACCCGGGACCCTGCGGCCAAACCATTTTGTGTTGCCCCGCCAACGTGCATACACTCGAAAACATTACTCTTCTCTTGAGACGATCGTGTGATATAAGTTGTATTTAATCAAAACAGAATATTTGAAACATTTAACAATTAAAACTTTTAGACATCTTTAAAATGTTAAAATTTATTTGAATTTTTTCTAGTTCAAAAGTTTCTATAACAGAAAAAGATGTGTTGTATACAGCTATCGGAAGCCATAAGATTTGCCAGTAAAATCGTGTGATTTAAACTTGCATGTCTGAGGCATGTCTTTTTAAAATTATTTATTTATATATTAAATATTTATTTGATATAAATAACAAAAATTTTAATAATTATTAAAAATACTAAATATAACTTGACATCTATTCAACCTATATCAATATTCTTTACTTAACTTTGACAATAATTGAAAAAATAAAAATTTAAACCATATGTATATAAATGTGGCATAAATTATATTAAAGATAAAAAAATCCTAAATTATAAGTGATTAGTAAAGTTCGCCAACATATATTCACAATCAGCCAACCATAATATTTGTTAATTATAGATTATTAACCACATAGTAATAATAGATGAAATTATTAATTATTGCTTTATTAATGTTGGCACTGAATTCTGTAAAAAGTTTTCAAAAATAATCTTATCATATTTGAAAACTTTTACTGATTTCTAATATTAGGTCTCTAGCTATGAAATTGTCGTTTTTGTGAAATCGGTATTGAATATTTTTAGTCAAAAAGTTATCCAAATTCTGGAAAAAATAGAAGTCTGTAGATGCAAGGTCTGATGTATGCGGAGGATGAAGGATAGCTGTCAACCCCAGCTCTTGTATAACTTGGAGGCCGTCTGTTGGTAAGTATGAGGTCATGCGTTGTGGTGCAGGCGCTGCGAGAACAAACGATTGAACACAGCTGGTTGAAGACGTTCTTCTCCATCACTGTGTTCAGTTCTTTACAGTACATATCCGCTATAACGCTCATTCTGTTCGGTAAGAAGCTCTGATGAATCACAGCGGCGCTGTACACGCAAACCGTGACCATCTTCTTTCTAGGGGTATGTTTTCGTTTAGGGCACTATTTAGATGTTGAACCAGGATCCAACCTACTTTTTAAGTGCTTGCGTTTGTCAAACAAAATCCATTTTTTATCATAGGTAACATGATGTGGTTCAAATATCATTCGTTTGTGTGCCTGTTGAGAAGTGCAAGGCACGTCTAGACGCGTACTTCGCTCTGGCGTTCATTGAGTTTGTGAGGCACTAATTTGTCTTGCATTTATAGCTTGCCACTTTGAGGCAAATCGACAAATATTGTTTTAATCCTAACGTTGAAAGCTGCTGCTAATTCAGTCGTAGATTGAGTATCAACTTTAACAATCAGTTTTAATTCGACTTTGTTGAACAAAGTTTTCGGACGAACACGAGGATAATTGTTCAGGTAGAAATTTCCAGAACGGAAGCGAGCAAATCAATAAAACGTGGTGCGTTCATTTGTAGTATTTGCTCTGTTAACGTCGTTGATGTTGCGTGCCGCTTGTGCCGCGTTTCTGCCACGACGGTACTCGTATTCCACTTTACTCGAATTTTTAACGTATTAATAATAATGATCGATATCATATTTCAAAAAAAAAAAAAATAACGATAGTCCTTAAACAAATGACTTATTTTAAAATAAGAATTCCATGTTTTAAATAAAATTAATTTGCAAACAAAAATTATTTCGATTTGAAATGATCACTACTTGAGAAAGACAATTTCACAGGTAAATTATGCAATTTTTTCCCGGAACATCGGAGAATAAAAATAAGTAAAATTAAACGTGATAAAATTCGTAAAAATAATGTTGTCTAAATGCTAATATATTCACTTGCATTTAACCCTTCCATCCCCATAAAATATTCATGCAGTCACATACGCCTGGCAAATCGCGAGCAGTCGCATGTGACCGCCCCCACCCACAGCATTTAAAACCATTAAAACTTATATTTAGAGACGACTTTTCTATGAAGAAATTTGGCATTATAAAATTTGTACGAAATTCTCTATCCTGTGGTCTAAAACAAAGTCAGGTTTTACTTCATTACAAAAAGATTTTATTGTATTTTGATAACAAAAAATATACCAAGCGGATGTCGGTAGCGTGAAAATCACAATTATTTCTATATAAATAATTTCTATTTATGTAAAAAGATAAATTATATTCACACAAAAACTTTCATTACAATCTTACAATACAACACTAGAAAAATCCAAAAATCAACACAACAATATCCAAATGAAAATGGCGTACGTAATGAACGTAGAATATAAATTAATATCCATAGACTTATTGTTTTTTTTATTTCACTAGATGATAGAAAATTTTATACTGATTCTATAATGTCAAACTTCTTCATAGAAAAGTAATTCTAAATATAAGTATTGATGGGTTAAAGTGCTTTCGGTGGGTGCGGTCACATTTGACATCTTGAATTTTGACGGAATATCGAAGCGGTCAAATTTGGACGCTTGCCGTTTGATATGTTAATATACAAACCTTTACTAAAGAGTACTTATAACTAGAGAGTAGATGGCAGATAATAATAGAAATAATAATGAATAATGAATACACTTTAAAAACTTATATGTAGAGAACACATAAGTTTTTATGAATTAAAATGCACTGGGTGGGTGCGATCAAATTTGACCTCTTGAATTTTGACGGAATATCGAAGCGGGCCGTTTAGTGGCGGTTAAGAATATCCACTACCCCATATCTTCCCGTGGGTGTCGTAAGAGGCAACAGAGGGAAACAGGCAGGAGATGGGCAGCAGCATCTTCCTGATAACAGCAATGATATAATAAAAAACTGTGGTTGCCAACCCGCTGGTGAAGCGTGGCAACTATGGCAAATATCCTCCCATGAGTAACGACGAAAACAAACGGCCCCCAGTCCCCGGCGGCCCCGCTATTCCTGGCTACGGTGGCGACCATGGTAACGGCGGGGCAGGGGGTGCTAAGAATCTCCGGTGGAGGTTCGGTTGCCACCTACGACGACTCGACCTGGCAACATATAACACACACGCACCCTGAGGACTGACGAGAAGATACCGGAGTTGGAAGAAGAGGCATATTATTGGGTTATCCAAGGTCCGAACAGAGGGTGAGGACACGGTAATCCTCGAGTATGGCAACTTGTTCTATGGCCGGGAGGGCGACCATCTGTCCCAAGGGGGTGTCGGATTAATCGTCCACAAGTCTCTCGTCAACAACGTTGTAAAGATTGGGAGTGTGTCGACGAGGGTCGCGTACCTGATACTCAGAATCACATAACGGTATTCGCTGAAGGTCGTAGAGGTTTACGCACCAACCACGGCACATCCCGATGAGGAGGTGGAGGAAATGTATGAGGATATTTCTAGAGCCATGCTTTCCTCCAAAACCCACTACACGGTGTTGATGGGAGACTTCAATGCAAAACTAGGCACAAGAAAAAGCGGTGAGCTGAAGTAAGGGAAATTTGGAGTAGGGCAACGGAACCGTAGGGGCCAGCAGCTGGCCGACTTCATGGAGAAAGCGGGACTCTTTATGATGAAATCTTTCTTCCAGAAGCGTCCCCACAGAAAGTGGACCTGGTCGAGCCCGGACGGTTCGACAAAAAACGAGATTGACAGTTGGCGTCTGGTCGTCATGATGAAGTCATGACGACCAGACGCCAACTGTTCAGTGATGTCTCAGTGATCGCAAGGGTGAAAACTGGCAGAGATCACCGAATGGGCACACTGAACCTAAACGTTAAGTTGGAGAGGTCTCGTCTAATGAAGTCAACGCTCCATCCCCCTTGTGCTCTAATCCAGAATCCCGGAACCATTTCAGCTCGAGTTACGTAACTGCTTTCAACGCCAAGAAGATTGCAATGCAGTGGACAATATGAATGACAAGCTCGTGAAAACTGTCCAAGCAGTCGGAGCTAAGTTCTGCAAGACTCGCCGCAGAAGAACACAAAAACTCTCCGATCACACTCTTAATCTCATGGCTGTTAGATGGGAGATGAGGCTGCAATCGTCAACAGATTTGACAGCATACAGGCAAATGAACAGACAGATCTCCAAATATATGCGGCGAGACTTACGCAAATTTAATACTGCTCGTTTTGAAGAAGCGATTGAGCGGAAACAGGGCTCCAAAGTCTTTGCCAGAGATCTGTCTACCAGTAAGAGCCAACTGTCAAAGCTGAAGACTGAGTGTGGCAGCATGGTTTCCGGGACACCTGAGATTCTGAGTGGGATTGAGAGGTTCTATGGGTAGCTGTACACATCATCATTGGAGCCACACGTAAGTGTGAGTAACGATCCACGACACCATTCCGATGATATCCCGGACGTCAGTCTGAGCGAGATTAGAATGGCTCTCCAGCACCTTAAAAACGGCAAGTCCCCGGGCGAGGATGGAATTACAGCGGAGCTTCTGAAAGCGGGTGGAAAACCGGTACTTGAAGTCCTTCAGGCACCACTCCGAAGGCGTGGAGCAGAAGTGCGGTGGTCTTGTTCTTTAAGAAAGGTGACAAAGCTCTCTTGAAGAACTACAGACCGATATCCCTTCTGAGCCGCGTCTACGTGCTGTTTTCGAGAGTCATTACGAATCGTCTCGCATGCAGACTCGATGACTTCCAGCCTCCCGAACAAGCCGGTTTCCGAAAAGGCTCTAGTACCATAGACCACATACATACCCTTTCGGAAATTGTACAGAAGTCCGAAGAGTACAATCTGCCACTTTGCATGGTGTATGTAGACTATGAGAAAACCTTTGATTCCGTCGAAATTTGGGCGGTGCTACAGTCTCTTCAGCGGTGCCAAGTTGACTGTCGGTATATCGAAGTGCTGAAATGTTTATACAGTAGGGCTACGATAGCTATCCGAGTACAGAACCAGAGTACGAAACCTATTCAACTGCAGAGAGGTGTAAGACAGGGTGACGTTATTTCCCCGAAACTCTTCACCGCTGCATTGGAAGACGTTTCCAAGCTACTGGACTGGAAAGGATACGGTATTAATATCAATGGCGAGTACACTCACCTTCGATTTGCCGACGATATAGTCCTTATGGCAGAATCGCTGGAGAACTTAAGCACTATGCTCTATGACCTCAATAGTGCATTCCAACGGATAAGTCTTAAGATGAACATGGACAAAACAAAGATCATGTTGAATGTCCATGTCACACCTATGCCGGTAGTTGTTGGGAGCACTAAACTCGAAGTTGTTGACGAGTAAGTTTACCTGGGACAAATAGTCCGGCAAGGTAAGTCCAACTTCGACCGACAGTTCAATCGACGGATTCAACTTGGCTGGGCAGCGTTCGGGAAATTACGACACATCTTCTCGTCAGGAATACCTCAAAACCTTAAAACTAAGCTGTAGAACCAGTGCGTGTTGCCAGTGATGAAATATGGAACTGAGACGTGGTCCTTCACTGCTGGTCGTATGAGGACGCTCAAAGTCGCTCAGCGAGCTATGGAGAGGGCTATGCTTGCTTGGTGATAAACTTAGAAATGAGAATATCCGCAGTAGAACCAGAGTGACCGACATAGCCCAACGGATTAGTAAGCTGAAGTGGCAATGGGCCGGCCATATAGCTCGAAGAACCGACAACCGTTGGGGAAAAAAGGTGGCAGCCTCATACGCCTCATACCGGTAGACGAATTGTTGGGCGACCCCCCACTAGATGGTGTAATGACCTGGTAAGTCATGCAGGAAGTCGATGGATGCAGGTGGCTCAGGACCGTGCTTTGTGGTATATCTAGGAGGGGGAGGCCTATGTTCAGCAGTGGACTTGTAAAGGGCTGTAATAATGATGATGATGATCGAAGCGGTCAAATTTGGTTCAAACCGCTTGCCGTTTGAGAGGTGAAGTTAATTTAGCATTGAACAAAATTGTATGTAGTATAATTAGCATGTCAAAAATGTTAAATATGTTGGCACAATCATTTTTGGTGAAGATCGTGTAAACACTTACTATTTGTTTTTTTATAGAAACGACTTACATTGAATTAGCGTGGCGAAGTAATTGCTACATAATTGAGGCTGGGCCTTTGTACAGCAGCGGGATGTTTATATGCTGTAATTTGTTTGCCTTTTAGTTTTTTTGAGTTAAATGTATATTTATCCGAATTTCACTTAAGTAACGTCGAAATTTAACTATAATAGTTTTGCAAATGAACGCACTAATATTCGTAAGTCAAGAAAATTGCGAACCTTAACACTTTAACTATAATATTGAATGAGTTTGCACTTGACCATTACTTAATTACAGAAGCCGTAATTTCGAATTGAATAAATTAAGTTTTAATGAAAATTTGTTATCTTTTTATTTTAAATTTATATCGTATTTAAGAATAAAATTCTAATCCAAAACTCATTTACGTGTTTGGCAGAGGGTTAGAACTGATGAATTCTTATATTTACGCAAATACAGATTATTGAGTAAAACTAATTCTGTTCTTGTTGAGGAGTTCGCTCAATTTTAAAACAGAAAAATATAAAATGTTGACCAGATTAATAACTTAAGTGAATTGAATAGAAAACATTGCAGCCGCTTGTATCATAACGTACAATATTATCAAAAGCAATAAGGAGAAATGAAAGTAAGATGTGCAGTTCACTGTTTCCTTTTTAAATTTCATTTTGAGGATGAGGCCATTGGTGTAGCAAGTGGCCGTTGCTTTTTATTTGCTCGCAATCTACAAAGCTTCCATTTGCCGATTGATGTTTACGGATCCAAACAAAGTTTCGATTGATTTCGCTTTGACGTTTTTATTTATTGCTTTAACAATTTTTTTTATTTCGGTAAGGTTGGTTTTGAAACAGCGCAAAGCATACGCATGCGAGCCATCTAGATGGTCAAGCAGATCGATGCTCTGAATTGATTTATTCTTGCGCAGCGTATTGTGAATCGCCGATTGAGTATCCAGTAACACTTATAAAATTTTGCTATATCGTTTAAACGACGTCACTTTTTACATTACATTGGCTCCTCACGACTTAAACAGAAAATCACTGACCTCTATATACTTGTATATATGGAGGTCAGTGTAGAACATAGTTTAATGGATTGTCTACTGCTGACACCATAGTGCAAATGTAAACATTTCTGGGTCGTAATATATCTATTCCATTATTACAATTAATAAAATACATGCTTCACACAAACACCGTGTCGAAGACTGCCGAAAAGAAACGACAGACAATGCACGGCCTTCAAGCCACACCTCCGTGCCCGTCGGAGTGGGGAGCGTGAGGTTTTTTCGTTACGGAATAAATTTCTGGATTCGGTCCCCGCGCTCAAGGCCCGCGATAGAAGCTATGCAATAGCTTAAAAAATATTTTGATAAATCACAATGTTCATGCCTTAAGCGCTCATGTTATACGTCAATTCTGCAAGTTTTCACAAATAACCTTTGAATCCAATTACCAGTATGGCGTCAATTTATGACCAATTACTTCTAATTTTGCGATAATTTTATGTAAAATTAAAAAAAAATATTTTAAAAAATCTAAAATACACGACTATATATAATATATAGTTTTTCACAATCAATATGAGCATATAATGCTCATATTGATTGTGAAAAAATGTAGAAAAAATTCTCAATCAAAATTATAAAATATTTTGTTATTGAGATTCTATCTATAAGTTATTTCAATTGAGATTCACTTTTTTATTATTGTAAATTAAAAAAAAAACTATCAAAATTCAACTTTAATATTATTTAATTTTTAGGTATTTGTAATCGGTCATTATCGTAAAAACTAATTTTATTTACCTGACTCGTTAATATATATTTTCTCATCAAGTTTATTTGGTTTCAAAAAGTTTTTCACCTAGTTATAATCAGTATTCTAATTTGACATTCACCAAAGTATACCTTCAGGTCACTCTGTCAAGTCCGGAGGTAAGAAACTTATCATAACTAACAAAACGAAGCCAAACATGGCAAACCTAGTTCTACTCTTCGAAAAGTTCCAATAGCCGATATGCAGATATACTACGAGCACTTATACCTCAATGATTATGAATCAGGTTCAATTATAATCATTGAGGTGTAGGTGTATTTTATTCTAGCGTGGCCTGCGGATAACAAATAATTGCCTTCGTTATCCGTATCTAAAGTTGATCCCGCAGGCATCGAGTCGGAATTAGGCTCTGACTGTAATGCCATATTAATTAAAAGGCCATCGGCTTTGTGGTCAAACCTCTGCATTCCACTAGGTAAACTTTTGCTTTGGTTATTTACGTCACGAATTTGTTTTTGTGAAATCACAGAATTACACAAAAGCATTTTTCGTGAACATAGAAATCACACATCCTTTGAACATCTGCTTTATATCCACTTTTCTAAATGTGATATTTCCTTTTATATCACTCTTCTATTTTCTTTTATAATTTTTCTTTTATAAATGTATTAAGTACCAAATGCTTAAATGCTGCTCAATTTTAAGATGGCGCTAATTCTCGTCCTGTCCCTACCACTTTAATTCAAGGTTAATATGATACCAAGAGTTTTAAAGACATCTCAAAAATTGTTTATTGGCTTGTTTATTATTTGGTGTTAAATGACAAACGAGCACACAGTTTAAATAATGGTAAAATATATTTTACTTACGCGTATTTATTTTACTCTTATTTTCGATTTAAAATAAAAATTCAAATTTGTCACACTTGCAGACTACAATGGAGTGTCTCTTTAACATAAAAATGATTTCCGATTTTCGTTACTCACTTTACGAATCACAGAAGAAGTATTTTGTTTCTGTTTTTCGCTTGTGTTCCGTGTTTTTTGAATTATTGTAAATGTTTCATTACCCGACTCCCTCATAAAGACGGTGATATTTTTCGAGATTATGTATGTATTTATGTCTATTTTTTACCACCTGATGGAATTTAAATAAGGGGTATCGCTAGATTCGTCTTAGTTGTGGAAATGATATGGGCTATAAAATTTTTCTCTTTTTAGTAAACTGCTTTAAACGTAACAATTTCTTAAATTTATACGAATACTACACATTAAATAAAGCTATATTTACGGCTTTTATCACGTTAATTTACTATCTTTAACGTACTTAAATTTATACTTATTTTTAATTTCCGACGTTTTGTTTGCTTAACAGCACCCATGGTCACGGGGGTGACCCCGTAAATATAGTTTTATTTTTTAAACGTATTCGGTGTTTTTATCCAGCGGAAGCGTATTCCGGTCGACCAGACATTTTTTGGTCTCCCGAGCTTACAGGTTATTAATCTTCAGGCTTGTCAAGTGAATTATCGATCATAAAAGTAAAGTAAAGTAAAGTTACAGCCTTGATACGTCCCACTGTTGGGCACAGGCCTCCCCTCATTTCTGAGAGGGTTTTAGGGCAAGGAAGTGTCCACCGCACTGCTCCAATGTGTGTTGGCAAACTTCACATGTCTCAGAAATATTTTTTTTCTTTATTCCTCAGACATGCAGGTTTCCTCACGATGTTTTTCTTCACCGCCGAGCACGTGATAAATCAGCACTTAAAATTGCAATTAACAATTTCATTGGTGCCGGCGGGGATCGAACCCGGTTTGCTCGCGTACTGTGAAATTTACTGCGAGCGCTAACCATCTGAGCTACTACGGCTCCTCGATCGTCGATCGATCATAGTACAAAGCGTATTGCACCTTTTATTCTTTAAGTAGAGATGCAGCACCAAGCTATTTTTAAATAAGTTTTGTGAGCTGTTTGTTCAAACTTTCTTATTGTACAATTTACTACGAGAAAAAAACATCCCACTGTGTTTCTTTCGGGTTCTTCTCAGAATAGAGTTTTTTTTGAACAAGTGATAAAATAAAAGGATTACTTGTGATATATATTGAATAAAATTGTTTAATTCTATGCTATTATTTCATGCAAAATGCCCAGGCTGGCGATGGGCTGGCCATGCACAATGCCCACGTATTTTACGCAACTGGTAATGGATTTTCTTACTCTTTTACACCGAAGCCTTACACGCCCAGCAATCTACCCAAAGTATATTTATTTTTTATACTGAATTGATTATCAAACTTATAATTCACCCTGGTAAATAGCTACTTCATTCTGTAGATTTCTGCAGACAACATTTAACAAAGAAGTCTACAAACGCGTTGTTACTTTTAAGATCTAAGATGACTTACCTTACGCTGAGTGGAGTTTACTGTTTAAGAAGCTGTAACCCTTATAGTTTCGCCATGTCTGTCTGTCCGTCTGTCCCTCCTCGCTTAATCTCTGTGACCGTTAGCACTAGAAAGCTGAAATTTGGTACCAATATGTGTATCAATCACGCCGACAAAGTGATAAAATAAAAATTGGAAAAAATGTTTTATTAGGGTAGCCCTCCTATATGTAAAGTGGGAAGTGATTTTTTTTTAGTTTCAACCCTAACGTGTGATATATTGTTGGAAAGGTATTTAAAATTGAATAGGGGTTTACAATAATCATTTTTTGATAATGTCAATAATTTCGGAAATAATCGCTCCAAAAGTAAAAAACAATGTGTCCCCCCCCTCTAACTTTTGACCCATAAGTTTAGAAAATATGAAAAAAATCTGAAAGGTAGAACTTTATAAGGACTTTCTAGGAAAATCATTTTGAACTTGAATGGAAACACTTTTTGTACAAAAAAAGACAAAAAGTTGTACAAAATAATTTCTGGACTAAGTTTGTAGTATAATCGTGTATGCAAGCATTTTTTTAACTTCGTTTACATATTTAATTATCCTGAACGTATCTTTTTTCAAACAAAAAAAGAATAATTAAAATCGGTTCTCACAATCCAAAATTACGACCGAAAACTTCTGGCACGTCTATGTATTAATTAGTAATCCAATTCCCCGAGAGATGGCGCTGTAGGTACTTATTACAATGGGTCGGGTATTATCGAATTGTTCGGTTGGTTTATCCTTGGCATCGCCTGCCGCGGAGCGTGCAATGTTGCACGCTCCATGTTCGCGCACGTACCCACTACCGGGAGCAGTTGCAGGAGCGCGGAGCGCTGCTGGAGCGCGAACATAATGGATACCCACCTTTAAACTCGTAAGTGGGAACACTTATTGTGACGGACGGGAAACTACGGAACCCTATACTGAGCGTGGCGCGACACGCTCTTGGCTGGTTTTTATTAACAAATAATGTAGTCACAATTTAGTTTTGTTTATTATTTTATTCATAACGAGATAAAGAGTGATATTTTTTTAGAAAGAGGATGTTATTATGTTACGGTACAGAGATAAAATCACTCAACTCGTTGAAAGTAACACATGTGCGTGCATAAAAATAGCAACTTAGTGACTTTGTGTATGAATAAAAATAAGTAAGCTGATAAGCAATGAGCCGGCCGTATTATTCGAAGAAATGACGACCGATGGGTAAGAAAAGTTCTCGAGTGGCAACC
>JAUPFT010000005.1:2653711-2658711 GCA_036936625.1 Parnassius smintheus behrii | reverse complement strand
AGAGGGTGACATCTACTTACTCTTACTACTAGTACTCTTACTACTACTTCCTAGAAAGAAGAAAAGTTCAGTGGATAAATAAAAAACAAGTGACGCATTTATGAAAACATCATCACTTTGGAATGGCTGTACCGATTAGGGTGTTTTTAATGCGTGTTTGAGAGAATTTCGTGATGTTTTAGATTTATAATTGTATTCGGTAGGTGGCGTTGTTGTCGAGAAGCTGAAAACACCCAAGTGAAGTCAGTGCGGATCACTGGTATAAAAATCACAGAAATCGTAATAATAAGACAATATAAATTAATTAGCGCTCGATTACTTCCGAAACCAATGTTACCACATCCTGCCGTATTATAAACATACGCAATGCACAATGATATCCAATTTTTCACATTACATTGCTTGGCGAGTTTGTCCACGTCGAGTGTGTCGCGTATTACGGTAGAACAAAAGCAGCAATGGTAATTGTACAATACGAAAAGCAATAAATGAGTTTGCAAAGGTAAATGTCATAGTAAAGTATTCATCTAGATGTAAATTAATTAAAACAAAGATAATTACTAATATAATAAAAGTAAATGATATATAAATTATATTAACTGATAAAATGTTATGCCTTTATTATTTAGTTTAATTGCCCGTCCTTGATGAGTTTTTACAACTGATTATGCTGCGGTGCACCATTATAAATTTATAATAACAAAAATTCACGTAAGACGTTCCCCGCAAAACTAAATCACAAAATGGTGAATTATGTTCGTCAACCCTTATAGGCAGCGACAAGTCCACGCATCTCTGCGACTTCTTTTGTCTTATTATTACGATTTCTGTGATTAAAATAGATGATTATCCAGGCATCCACTGAAATTTCATCAATCCTTCCAAAACAAATATGTGCAAACAACATCACGTCCGAATAAAAGTAACATCACCTGCCACGAAAGTCGCAATTTTTTATTTTAATGATACATTAAAATTATATCGTGCTGTCCAAATGATCATATTTATACCGAAATAAAAAAACAATAAGGTTTCCCTTTGAAAATTTTAATTGAATAGCTTACTCCGGCTTTGGCTGGATAGAATCTATTAATGTGGCATTACTTAGATTTAAGATAATCAGAGATTATTTATTTCATTATCTTTTAAAGCGAAAACTTTTTTAGAAACGTTGTAATTTGAATTTTGACGAAACAAAAAACTGATACTAATATAAACAAACATATGGCGAGAAACTAGTTCGCCTTCCTACTGGAACCCGTGCATTCTGGTCTCTTGCCAAGGCTGTCTAAGGAAATTTCTGTCAGCCATCTCTTCCATCTCTGCACAGGGAGGACAACATACTGGTCCATGCCGCAGAGGAGAAAGCCGATCTGCTATTTCGAAATTGCGAAGGCTTTCGATCAGGATTGACACAAAGCGCTTCCTTCGAAGCCCCCTCCCTATGAGCTTCCCGAGAAATTGTGCAATTGTATTACCAGCTTTCTTGCGGATTGGAGCATCAAAGTCATTGTAGACGGTGCCAATTCCGATTACAAATCTATTAATGCTGGTGTTCCGCAAGGCTGCGTGCTATCACCAACGCTGTTTCTTCTGCACATCAATGATATGTTGCAAACCGTCAACATTCATTGCTATGCAAATGACAGCACTACGGCTATGCAAAAGACAGCACTAACTTGTGTCTGAAGTCAAGTCTTTGCTGAACAAAGTCTCGGATTGGAGTTGACTAAATCTGGTCCAGTTTAACCCTCAAAAGACACAAGTTTGCGCGTTAACCACCAAAAACAACCACTTCGTCGTATCTCCTCAGTTTCAAGGCACTCCCCTTATTGTCTCAGCCAGTATCGGAATCCTCGGTGCCGACATATCGAGTGACATGCAGTTTTGTGGTCAGTTGAAAGAGAAGGCCAAATCGGCCTCTAAAAAGCTTAGCGTGCTCAGCAGAGCGGGATAGTATTTAATGCCGGCACACCACCTGCAACTTTACAAGGCGCAGGTTCGGCCATACATGCAATACTGTTCCCATCTCTGGGCAGGGCCTCCCCGGTGCCTGCTCCTTCCATTTGACCGCATCCAGCGCAGAGCGGCTCGAATCGTCGAAGACCGAGTGTATTTCGATTAGCTCGATTCACTGGCGCTGCGAAGAGAATTTTCATTTCTTTGCGTATTTTATCACATCTATCACGGGGATTGCTCTGAGGAATTGTTCGGATTAATCCCAGCCACCAAATTTCATGATCGCACTACGCGGCAAACCTCCAGATACCATCCACATCATCTGGGTGCTTGGCGGTCCACCACTGTACGGTCGACTAGGAGTTTTCTTCCGCGTACGACTTCTCTGTGAAATAATTTACTACCGGCGATTTTCCGAACTGGCACGACCTGGGGACTTTCTAGAAAAGAGCTTACTACTTTCTTAAGGGCTGGCAATGCACCTGCAGTTCCTCTAGTGTCGCGGATGTTCATGGGCGGCGGTAGTCACTTAACATCAGGTGAACCGTATGCTCGTTTGTCCTCTATTCTAAAAATCTATACATCTATAGCATTTAGCCTGCGATAGAATGAGATAGAATACAGTGTACAGTATTGCCTATTATCTAGTTCTTCTCTTTGTGCTGTACCCAAAATACGCATAATAATTATAACTCTTATATATTAAAATTAACATAAAAAATTTACTCACTTTATACTTACCGATTGATATTTAACTTGTCGTGTTTAGGTCATCTAGCTTCTATTTTACGTAAACTATGATAAAATTACTTTATGTTTATAATGAGTAAATGGCGCTATTACAAAGCAATTTTGCTCGCAATTTTTAGAAGGTTTTACTTCTACCGCGTATGAAATGCAGGCTTATAGGTTTTGAATTTAATTTTTTCAGATTAAAATATAGTCTAGATCCCTCCTAGTCACATTCGATTCAGCCATTCCAAAGTGACTTGCTTTTAAGTTACATTGGGACATACAGTATTTATGGGCCCTAAAAAGATCGTTAAGTTAAGAAATATTATATTGATGGCTTTTTGCTGTATTCAATGTAGATACGACTCTGATGATTACAGCCATAGTATTTTGTTGTTATTTATTTAGGACTAGAAACCGGACCCGGATAGGATCTATGAATGTGGTGTAATTTATATTTATTTAAGATAATCAAAGACTTTTTATTTTATCTATTTTTCCTTTTTTTACAACAAAACGTTTTTGAGTTTTTTAGATAAGATATAGCTTAGATACGTCCTTGATTTGCTTTCTTTCTGTTCGTGAAGTTTCATCACAATCGGTTAAGCCATTCCTAGGATTATTCCGGACAGACAGGCAGACAGACAGATAGACAGACAGGTTGCTTATGTCATAGTATGAAAATAACCCTCTGAGTTTTGTAATTAGAAGTGGTAAAATGAAAAATTTTGTACAACCGACTACAATATAATTAAATTAAGAATATCATCAATGTATTCGATATCAATTAAATACGCATTATTAATGATAGCTCAAAAACTACTCGTCAGATCTTGATTAAATTCATATGAAACTACAGGAGAAGCACCAGCTATAAGATAAAAAAGAATCATCAAAATCGGTACACCCAGAGAAAAGTTCTGAGATAACACATATAAAAAAAACATACAGTCGGAATAGATACCTCCTCTTGTTTAAAGTCGGTGAATTTTTTTTCGATGTAAAGACATACATTTCATTGTTTTTTGTATTTATAAATATAATTATACATTCATGTCAATTCACTTTTTCCGTTATACACAACAAATTAAATTTACCATTACATAAAACTAGTTTCTACGAAATATATCGCGTATATTAACCTATTTTATATTCCCGATGTTTACCATTTCAACTTAATAAAAGTAGGCAGATGGGTTTATACACCGCGTTTTCTTATATTTGCTTTTCGCTTATATTAACCTATTTTATATTCCCGACGTTTTAAGGACTTTAAATATTAATTGCGATCCTTGGTCAAGAGAGACTGAAGTATTCGACGTCCCAAAGTTAAAATTAACCACGACTACATATATTTTAAAACTATCAGTGTTTCGTCCTATCAACGAAGATTAACCTAAAGTATCTCTCGTCGTAGTCTTGCAGTTGTATCTTTGGGTTGGGATTTAGTTTTATAGGTAAATACAGGGTCCCAAGCAGATGGTAGAATCGTCTTAATGTACAAGCACTTCAGCACTTCGATGTACCGACATGCCACTTGGCACCGCTGAAGTGACTGCAGCACCGACAAATTTCGACGGAATCGAAGGTATTCTCATAGTCTACATACGCAAAACAAAGTTTTTTTTTATAGAAAAGGAAGCAAACGAGCTTGCGGCTCACCTGATGGTAAGTGACTCCAACCGCCCATAAACAACTGCAACACCAGAGGAATTGCAGATGCGTTGCCAGCCTTTTAGAAAGGAGTAAGCTCTTTTCTTGAAGGTTTCTAAGTCGTATCGGTCCTAAAGACTCCACGGTGGCAAATAATTCCATATATAACATATAACATAGAGGTTGTACAAGGAAGAAAATTCCTAGTAAAATGCACGGTGTTAGACCGCAAAACATCCTTGATGGTGAGGTTGGTATCGTGAATTTTGACGTGACGTTTCTGGTTAGGCAAAGTCCCCCCTCAGTTCTGAGAGAACTTTATGTCACACTAATAGACAGGGTAGAACCTGAGCTTCTCACGTACTATGAAATTCACGGCGGGCGCAAATGCCTGATCTATCACGGCACACTAGAATAATATGATTACTATGTTTATTATAGTAAGATTCACTTTATTAAGCCATTATTATAAAAAAGGATTGCAATAAAATCAGGAATTTCAAAAGTTTGCACATTATTTGTTTAATTAATATCGTTTGTCGAATCGCTTAAATAATATTAAGCCAAATGTATACGGCACTATCCCTTAATACTAATCGCATTGATTCTTTCATTTCTCAAAACCTTCGGTCTTTTGTTCTTCCCTGCCTAGAGCT